>MU912800.1:23029-33667 GCA_036418165.1 Cooperia oncophora
TGATTGTGCTTGGAATAGTTGTGGCATTTGCAGAGCACGTACAAGGTAACCTAAGCTCCGCCCACAGTGGGCGGGGCGTCCGACGAAGTGAGCGGTGTCGAGGATATGAGTTCTCAGGACGCATCCGGAGCAGCCAAGATGAGTGCTGAGCAAAGGGTTGGTAGATGAAGTGAGGGAGAGACACCCGTAGGGAGTACGTTGTGTACCAAACAGTTGGTGCCGCCTGCGATGTTCACTCTACAATTCCTTAACGATAAAGTGGGTGTGCCCTATAGAAAAACTCGACCACTGTCGAGAAATATTCTTCCTGACAAATCATCCGGCGAAGAACCTGTAGTTCCTTAATGACTTTCCAGGGAAGAGAAAGCGAAAAAAAATCATGGAGAACACCTAAAGTAAGGATCTGGCAGTGTCTGGACGATTCTGCGGACCTACTCGTATTATGCAAAAGCGATATCCAGCCGCCTCTGTCCACTGAGCGGTATAAAATGCTTATACCATCTAGCAGGGAAAAAAAAAACTAGACAGAAAATAGCCTTCGAGTTTTTGCGGGTGGGACCTTTAGGGAGCGTCAGAACTGCCACCTATGAGGGGTGTAGCGCTTCGTTACTTACTGTAAAGCCGCGAAAATGGAACAGTCTTGGAGAATGGGGGCCAGACCTTTTGTACAAGCAGGGACACCTCGGAGTTGCTCGAGCGCGGAGACTACGTTTAATATATGTACGTGGTGGACGAAGATGGTGTAGCAGCAAATGGCGCATCTTGCCTCATTAGCGTTCGTGCGTCAAATCCCAGATATCAGACCCTCCACAGGCAGTAGTTTGATACTGGGCTTGCTTGGACGGTCAAAAACTCCGAAATGCACCGCACTCATAATAAACCCAGCTTCGCGAATTGGAGCGCTGAAAGCAGCAGTCATAACAAAACGATATCGTTCAACTAATTTTAATTGGTACCTTTTCAGATTTTCGAACAAAATAAAGCTTCTAAGGAGTCTTTGCTCATCATTCTAATTGACAGATCGGAAACTAAATCTCACGGTACTCTCTATCCTGAGTTCTTTCATTACATCTGTCTGGTACTGAGTTAATTTCAGAGTTTCTAAAACTCATGGAGCGTACATATATGATTCCGACTCAGCACTTGACGACGGAGCTTGCCAAAAAGTTTCAACGGTGAGCACAAACTGTCCACTGGCGTTTTTTAGTTCAAAATTTTATTTCTGCTATTATTTACAACCCTATTGCCATGTGTTGAAGGAATGTTCATACGCAACCTTGGCAATATAATTGGAATGCTCGCACTTCGAGTGTTTGAGCTTGAAAGGAAGATAGATCTTGACTCAGAACTGTTAGGTACAGGGTTATGATCAGGAAGTCAGGGTGATACAGTACAGGACAGATCATTGCTCGAAGATATTGGTCGGGTCCGTACACCCCCCGCCCTTCCGTGGTTCCCTCTTCATCGAGCTGTAGCAGGGGGTATATAACACAAATGAGGGGCACAAATAGAACAGGGAAAACGCGAAAAGTCAACAACTCGTAGAAAGCCGGTAGGCCTGTTCGACCCCGCCTCCCTTCTAGTATCCCTGAAACAAGAAAAAATCAAAAAAGTTTTTCCGATCAGATTTTTCGACCCCAGCGAGCGACCAAATGCGACCTCCCTCTTGGAAAATACCCAGCAATGGTGTGCCCTGGTACCGTACCTTTGGAAATTGCGCGTGATATTAAATATGTAGTGCATACGCCTTCTCCACGCAAGATCGCCATTCAGTCCCAGGTACGACCTGCTTATGTGCGTTTACGGCCGAGCAAGTTCCGAGAATACTGTGTGCCTCTTGACCACCTGAACCCATAATCTTATACGTTAGGTAGCCTTTTCGGTCTCAGTGCTCAAGAGCGCTTTCTTCTAGTTTAAAGTGCCACAGTTTAGACAAACATATTCGGCAATTACGTGAAATGCTCAAATGGAAGATAGTGACTAATGAGCTTTTGGGCGAGGGCCACTCGTTCCTTTGGAATCACCCTGGCAGAGTTAACAACGGTTGGGTGATAAATGTCGCTCCCGTTATCAGGAGCCGATCACCACCAGACGGAAGTTTATAGCGGGTGGTTGAGAACGATCGTGGCGCCGGGTGGCACCAGCATCAAAAACAGATTTTTATTCGTAACCAGTAATTTGAACAACAGCTATCAGGAAAGCTCCAGCGAAAAAAAATTGGGTTCATAGAGTCGGTAAAGTTGAATACTTCGGAAAAAAATCCGGGGCGTATGTCAGTAGTGAGCTGGAGAGAGAGAGAGAGAGAGAGCGCTGTGGACTGAACTATTCGAGACTCATAGTGAACACAGGGGACAGAGCCCCGTTCCAGTTTGTCAACCGGGGAGATTTGTCCTTCGTTCCTCCATTTATTGAATTAGCTGATCTGTCATTCATTGATTTGTGATAAGGCGTGACAGTATTTAGGCAGCAACAGTCTTGTGGCAACTTCGTCTCGAAGACGAATCTGAAACTAGGAGGGATCAACTATGAAGTTGTACCAGAGTCTTTTGCGTAAGTTCTGAATGGTTTTCAGGCTTAGTTCGGCGAGGGGGGGGGGGCATTTTGCACTTTTGCTACTTCCCATCGACGTGTCGAGCCATCTGGAAAGCTATTCATGAGCTTACAAGAGCTTGACAGGTTCTACCATGGTGGCTCGACGAGCTTGCACCTGCTTCAAAGGAATGCACAGGTTTACGAGAGTAAGGTATATAAACCGGAACTAGTGAACCAGCGAAAGTGCAAATTGCACCCCCCCCCCCCCCCCGTCGCTGGACTACCCTGATTTTTGTGCACTGTGCTTCTGCCTACTATTCCTCTGTTTACAAAACGATACACAGTTTACATTTTACTTGCAGTGAAAACGTGTGGATTGCCAAAGGTACGACGCTCATCGTTGGTTACGACGTTGCTCATCCTGGAAGGCCAACATGTGATGAAATGAATGAACAGGATGCCACCGAGAAAACCTAGCGTTGTTGGAGTGGGTTTTTGTTCTTCATGAGACACTGTCGATTAAATCACCTCGGAAAGCATGTACAACAAATTATACTCTAGTTCACTGCGGATGAAGGGGCGTGTCAGGCAGCGCGAGTGTGCCTAGGCGCCAAACCCCGTTCTTCCGACATTTGTTGAAGCGGGTATGCGACAACATTAGGTGGAAAACGAGTGATACCAACAGTATGATACAGTCTTGTCACTTGCTCGCTTCAGCAACTGGTGGAGAACGGTTTTGGCACCGTGCCAAACTCATCCCGCCTGATACGCCCCTTCGTTCTTGGCGAACCAGACTGTAGTTGACACATATAGAATTCTAAACTTCAAAACTCGTAGGTGTGCGATTGTTAGAGGCTTCTTCCGCCATTGAATAATTCGAAAAATAAAGTGGGGTCTGCCACATAAGGTCTATATTTGTAACAATTTTCAGTTTTCATTCAATGGTGCAGAACATCGTGAGAAATTCATTGGCGACTACCACTACCAGACACCACGCCGTGAAAAAGTGGGTTTTGAACTGTTTCGAGGATTTCGCTAGCTCTATTAATGATATGCTCTCAATAGGTGGAACCCAATGTACTGAATGCTCGCTTCAAATGGATGCTTGAATTGTTCACGAAAAATCGCGGTGTATGGCCGGAAAATGTGCTCATCACAAGGGATGGTGTGTCGGAAGGCCAATATAGAATGGTATGAACTACTGACAATAAGCACAAGCATCCCCTTATAAAGCCGGTCTAAGCTTGGAGTTGTGTCGTGAGCTTTCGTAATGCTAGCAGATAGATTGTATTGGGTTAGACAGATGCGTCCAGACTTTGAGCTCCAGAGTACGTTAATGTTTGTGAAAATGCTTCAATATTTACGAAAAATCCTTCATAGGTGGTTGACGAAGAGCTGTTTGCGATCAAGCAGGCATGCGAAGAGTTTGGAAATCTCCACGGTCGCGAATCATGGATGCCACGATTCACCGTGATTGTGGCTACCAAACGTCATAATGCCCGTTTCTTCGTGGAAAAACAGGGTAAGTTGGCCACGAGATTATTTCGGGCACAGGTCTAAGACATTGTAGCCAAAGCGGTGTTGGGTGTAGGTTGGGACTCCACGTGGGGCCACCTAGTGACGGACAGGATAGGCGTCAATTACTGGCGGTCGCGCGCGGCGTACCGCACTGTCTGGCGATGAGCGCGGGAACTTTTCAGTGTGGGCGTCACGCGGCGATATGCGCGGGGAATTTAAACTATGCGTCCGTTCCTGCTTTGGAGCAGCGAAACTAGTAAGAATAAATGCATACCTCTACTAACTTTCAATTTTCAATCAGATAATCCAAAAACAAGTCTATGACTGCCCTCAATAAACAACAGAATGTGCTAGAACTATAACAGCATGAAAAACTTCAGTCAGAACCGCTTACTGCTGACGCACTTTGGTGACACCATTTCCTGTCCTTTCATATTCAAACTGGAATGGTTAGGCAGGACAGCTCGTCGCTCGCGGCGCCGCGTTGCCCGCCACGCCGGCTAGCGATGGAAATTACGATTCTCTTGTCATATACCCGGGCTCACCTCCGCCATTTTCCACCTCGCCGCGGGCGGCGATACTGGCCGACTGGACGTGATCCACGCAATTGTGCCAATAGAGACCTGCTCTCCTCGCATAATTTCGGCATCATGTCAACCTGCCTGTCATTTTGCCGGATCGCCAGAATAATAGGCGCTAATGTTTTCTGATTACCATTTTGCTACATTTCCGTCCATGGCTGTCTCTGTTGTTTTGAGTTCTCTTCTCCTCGCATTTTTGATTGCGCATTGCTTTTTCTTGTCTTACACCCTTTTCATGAACATTCACTATTTTCACTGGCGATAGGGGGGGGGGTGTTCGGAGGCAGAATTCATAATCTTCAACTCCTTGAGCAAATGCTGCGTTTATAGTAAAAATGCCGCGCGGCACGTCTCTTCGTTGCCACACCGCGCGATCGCTGGCTTTCATGCAATGCTAACTCCCCCTGCAGTGTCCGACCTATTTGCTAGGTATAAAGAATTTAGTTCCGGTTCTTCCGGATGTATTAATGTTCTCTTAAATTAAGGCATTCAAAATCCGAAACCAGCTACCGTTGTGGATACGGATGTGGTTCGGAATGACATAACTGAATTTTATATGCAGAGTCATCATCCCGTTCAGGTACGTTCCCTTTTCAAACAAGTTGCTTCAGATGAAGCTTGGCAGATCGTACGGAAGCAGTGTTTTATGTTCTTGCCCTCATATCTGGGAAGAACAAGAGGCGTGGCTGCGAGAAGAACAGGGGTCCAGACGGAAGGGGGAGGGGGTAGTGACGTATGCATAAGAGTCATGACGAGGTGACCAGCTGTCGACGAGACGCCCCGTATTGAACTTCCATATGGATGAATTGCGTGATCTGGGAGAGCGGGATGACCGCTCTCCATCGAACGTTGTGGCGTTGAATTAGTGGTAGGAAAGGGAAGAAAAAGTCAGACCTGCAGCCGGACTGACCAATGGGAACGTCTCTATTTGTCCCAACTCATAGTTTCAGAAAAGAAAGGGAAGAACCGCATGCACTTATTACTAGTATTTCTTTCTCAAGGGATTCATTCAAATGGTTCTAGGGTACAGCAAAACCCACATCGTATCAAGTGATTGTGGACGAGAATGACATGAGCATGGACGAGGTGCAGTCACTGATGTTAGCTCTTACATTTCATCATCAAGTAAGTTTTTCGAACTACCGGGTATCTTTCTCCTAGAGCCAGTTCTCTGCTGCTCTTTTGAAGTTACCTTGAAATTTCGGCCTTTCTAGCTCTCAGCGGGTTTTCTGCTGGTGCATTTCAGCGCTGTTTCAGATATCTGGTGCGCCTGTTTCGCTGCCTGAACCCGGTGTATCAAGCCGACGAGTGGGCTAAACGTGGAAAGAATATATTTAATGCATATATGTGAGTTTTGAATTCCTTGCACGTGAGCGGCTTCCCAAATCACGAGACAGTTTGGCGACATGAGGGGGGGGGGTTCCCCTTCTTTTCCGGCTTACGAGCCTCACTCTGCTGGAACCTGTGAATTCTTGTGAAGCTAGAGCAAGCTCGTCGAACTGCTATGGGAAGAGTGTCAACACGAAAAGGCTATCTAGGTGGGTTGACACGACGATAGGAAGTACCAAAAGGGCAAAAAATCCCCTCTGTGGCCGAACTACCTGCAAAATCACTTCAACCAATGCGATTTCCACAAAGATTCATTTGTGTTCCCCATTTCCGTCCATGTAAGGGTGATCCTAATCGTGGAAGTAAACGAAAATACAGTCATGTTTGCCGCAGATTTTGGTTCGTGTCAGGTGGTTTGACTTACAGCTCCGCAGTAAAGTAAAAAGCAGTTGAAAGTTCCCATACCTTTGACCTTCATGAACAAATTCTCTTTATAGTGAAGGGGCACAAGTGTGAAAAAACGTTTTGCAGGGAGCGTCATGAACAGAACATGGTTCGGAAGAAGACATGTGGCGAATATGCAGCACCTCCTATAGACTTTGAAGCGATGACAAATATGCTGGCTTTTTGGAATACTAAACTTCAAGATCGCAGAGTCAATGCATGAAAGCAACGAGATGTTCAGTCGATTGTTCAGAAGTGTAGTGTAAAAAATGCGCTCGAAATAACCTTTTTAGGTGGTATATATTCAATAGTGTTAACACTCAATAAGACAATATTTGTAATAAATTCAGGACCTAAAGGCACATTCGGTGGCACGCGGAAGGGTGGAGACTCACAACCATCGCATTGGAGCGCTCCTAACACGGTAAGGAGGAAGAATGTAGTAATAAGGGAGGCGGAATGGTTGAACGTCCCCGCCTTTCCGATTATCGCGGAATGTGTGATCGAGTTTCTCATCAGACTATGTGTTCATTGTACGAAGCGCCACCATACTATTACCATAACTTGGACTTGCTTACTGATGTACCATATGTCCTTCTCAGTTTGAAGTTATTGCCCGTTGTTCATATTCTTTACAATTCTAATAAAATAGCTTAGCTAAGCTCGTGAATCCAGCATGTCCATTCTCATATCTCTTTGCGTTTAGGCAGCGTTCAGACTTGTAGCGCTACAGCGTCGCGCTACAGCGTCGCGCTACAGCGCCGCTTCGCAACGTACTGCTATTTCCAACGTTAGGATGATTAGAGTTGCTTACAGAGAAAAGTGGGAAGGTTGCTGGAGTTTTCTTGAGAAATTCACGGAAAGGTGAGACTGATACAGCTGTAACTATCTGACCATCCTTGACAGTTACTCCATTAGTCACTATTTTTCTGGTACTGCTTTTAGCGTAACAGTGTCCTTCTGTCCTATTAAGAGCATTTTCTGCAAAAAACACCCAAAGAGTACTCGCGCCACCTAAAAACACGCACGCATGTTTTTTTTTACCGGAGACACGAACCATAAAGGAACTCCTTGTGTTATCGCATTGGTGACCAGACAGTCTTCGCGTGCCTGTTGTGGGAGATAAGGCCATTTTTTTTTCTGCTGCCGACAAATGCGACTCAATACTGATACGCTCCTAGGCCAAAAAAAGTACAAGAAACTGTCAAAGCTTTGTTGGCTGTGAATGCCTCGAAAAGCGGCATGTCTTTTTCCTGTGATCTGTACGTGGATGCCAAAAACAATTTCGTCATCGGAGTCAACGTGAGGCACCACTGCAAGGCATCAAGCAAAGCCATCAAACATCAATAGCAACTCTGAAACCAAATAATTAAAGTCAAAAACGATAAATAAAACCAATTATCACAGTCTTCTGTAAACTACACACAGACAGGAAGAGATTTTTGGCAAGGGAAAGCCGCGTGCGTCATGAACAGAACATGGTTCGGATAGATAGACATGTTGGCGAATATGGCAGCACCGTTCCGCTATTAGGACTTTGAAGGCGATGACAAATATGCTGGCTTTTTGGAATACTAAACTTCAAGATCGCAGAGTCAATGCATGAAAGCAACGAGATGTTCAGTCGATTGTTCAGAAGTGTAGTGTAAAAAATGCGCTCGAAATAACCTTTTTAGGTGGTATATATTCAATAGTGTTAATACTCAATAAGACAATATTTGTAATAAATTCAGGACCTAAAGGCACATTCCGGTGGCGCGCGCGAAGGGTGGAGACTCCCAACCGATACGCAACGTTGGACGCATACCTAAACACGGTAAGGAGGAAGAATGTAGTAATAAGGGAGACGGAATGGTTGAACGTCCCCGCCTTTCCGATTGTCGCGGAATGTGTGATCGAGTTTCTCACGCAGACCTAAATGTGTTATTTGTAACGAAGCGCGGCACCAATAGCTATTACCATAGACTTGGACTTGCTTATCTGAATGTACCATATGTCCTCTTCCTCTCGTTTGAAGTTATTCTGGCCCGTTGTGTCATAATTCTTTACTAATTCTAATAAATATGCTTAGCTCTAAGTCTCAGTGAATCCAGCATGGTCCCATGTCTCATACGTCTCTTTGGCGTTTTAGGCAACGTTCAGACTTGTAGCGCTACAGTGTAGCGCTAGTGCGTCGCGCTACAGCGTCGCTTCGCAATGTACTGCTATTTCCAACGTTAGGATGATTAGAGTTGCTTAGGGCAGCAGACAAGTGGGAAGGTTGCTGAGTTTTCTGAGAATTCGACCGAAATAGGTGAGGACTGATACAAGCTGGTAACCATTCTGACATTCCTTGACAGTTACTCTCCATTACTCGACAGTCACGTATTTTTTGGTAACTTGCTTTTAGCATAACAGTGTCCTTCTGTCCTATTAAGAGCATTTTCTGCAAAAAACACCCAAAGAGTAGTCGCGCCACCCAAAAAGCACGCACGCATGTCTTTTTTTTAACCGGAGACACGAACCATAAAGGAACTCCTTGTGTTATCGCATTGGTGACCAGACAGTATTCGCGTGCCTGTTGTAGGAGATAAAGCCATTTTTTTTTCTGCTGCCGACAAATGCGACTCAATACTGATACGCTCCTAGGCCAAAAAAAGTACAAGAAACTGTCAAAGCTTTGTTGGCTGTGAATGCCTCGAAAAGCGGCATGTCTTTTTCCTGTGATCTGTACGTGGATGCCAAAAACAATTTCGTCATCGGAGTCAACGTGAGGCACCACTGCAAGGCATCAAGCAAAGCCATCAAACATCAATAGCAACTCTGAAACCAAATAATTAAAGTCAAAAACGATAAATAAAACCAATTATGACATCTTCTGTATCAAATTAAAATGTAGTAATAAGGGAGACGGAATGGTTGAACGTCCCCGCCTTTCCGATTGTCGCGGAATGTGTGATCGAGTTTCTCACCAGACTATGTGTTCATTTCGATGGTGGACAGAATTCTAAAGGAGAATGGTTATACAAGCACTCGCACCCACACATGGAAACCACATTCGACACCGGACGGAATTCCCTTGGTGTTACCTTACCTAAATGAAAACACAGCCTTAAAAGTAAATAATATAGTGAAGTGCTCACCACTTCCGATACGTTTAATATTCCGTCCGCCACCAAATTTAAAACGTCTTCTTACCTTTTCAAGGCCTTATGAAAATAGATGTGGGAGGGCAGGTTGCAGTTACTGCAACAACTCCAAAATTTGCCAGCTCAGGGGAACAGTTTATCTGGTGGAGTGTCAAGGATGCGGCGGACAAAAAATATGTGGGAGAAACTGGGAGGCCCCTCTACAAAAGGATCGACGAACACCGGAGAGCGCTGGGGAATCCACCTTCCTACCCCAATAGCAGTTTCTCCAGGCATCGCACACATGAACACGCTCACCAAGAACCCCCCTCATTAACCATCACAGTGCTACACCGCTCAGTGGAGAACACAATGGAAAGGAAAATATTGGAGGCTCTGGAAATAAAACGGCTCTCACCAGAAATAAATAACAGGGAGGAGCTACGTGACATCATGCAAGTGATAATGTGATCGCGCCACAAGTATCCCACTATTTAAGGGCATGGTTGGGGTGGGTTGGTCATTTATTTCGGGACAACTGGTAAGTGGCTTGGTGGGGGTGGGGTCCGTGCGGGTTGCACTTTGTAGAAGGTATAACCAACACAACAAGCTAAATATTTTCAGGCCTGACGAAGGTGCTACGCACCGAAATATTGCAAGTTAAGATATATTATAACAAACTTTTGAGACTTTCACTGTCTTTTGAGTCTTTTGGAATAAACTTTTGGAGTTTCACATTGTTGTTACACACTCAGATTAAAATGTGATAAAGTAGAAAACAGGAGCTCACTATCAGATAAATATGAGAAAAAAGAGAAGAGGGTTGAATACAGAAAGAATGAATACAGAATCCAATGCCGCTTATGGATTATGGAGCGAAATCTGCTTTTCGAATTTGTCCCCAATCTCTGCCTGGATCACAGGAAAAAGATTTATGCCGGTTTTCGAGTCGTTCACAGCCAACTAAGCTTTGACAGTTTCTTGTACTTTTTTGGCCTGGGAGCGTAAAAATGGCCTTATCTCCCACAACAGGCACGCGAACACTGTCTGGTCACCAATCGTTAACACAAGGCGAACAAGAAGTTCCTTTATGGTTCTTCTGTCTCCGGTAAAAAAAAAACATGCGT
>MU912801.1:10507-26692 GCA_036418165.1 Cooperia oncophora
GTATAGAAGCAGCGCGGCGAACTGCGACATTACCTGTTGATAAAGACGAAAAGGAGCTCCCAAAAAAAATGGAGAAGCTGAAAGGTTGTCTTCCCATCAGTTAGAATGCGAACGTTCAAAGATGTCAATAGACAAAACCGTGCTACATGGAGGATGCCCCCTCCCACCCGATGACAGTGTATTGCGGTTGAGGGTAAATGGCACGACAATTCCTCAAGAGGTGTAGGATTAATACGCCTAGCAGGGCAGAATTCGGCGCCAATGAGCGGGCGCTGTTTTGCGCCTTTTCCAGGGATGGTGACCTCATAGAGCCGTACAAGCTGCAACATACCGACCCGGACGCCCACGGCGCTCGCCTGCCCACAAATGTCTGACCTATGCTGATGGCCGTATCGCTCCATGGCGACGTACAGTATGAGGTGAAGGAACTTATATAAAGCAACTGCGGTGCTGCAAGAATATCTAGCCGTATCAAAGTAGCGTTATCAGCACTATGACAGCGGTAAACTTGTCCGGATCTGTTTCTGGACGTGTAAAACAAAGGCATTTCTTGAAGACTTTTGACCTTTTCACTTCGCGTTTCTGTCAGAATTATCGTGACTTGTGCTTTCAAGTAACCTCAGCTCTGAACAAGTGATTACTCTGTTGACATAATCGTTTCCCTTCACCACCTTCGCTTGTTTCGTTCTTTATGGATACTGAATCGTAACACTCACTTAATAAGCTTTTCCAAAGCTCTTGCCGCGTAATGGACCACGTCGTGCCACTGGTCCTTTTTTACCATGATTAAATACATTAGCTTAATGAGACTTATGTGATCACTGCGTGAGAATCGAAATCCGTGAGCCTCCACAAATCTGGAATACGGTTTTGGAACATGTAAGCAACAAATTCAGCCATTTGGAAAACACCCAGAGTTGGTGTGCACGCTCACTTCGCGAAAGTGAAAGCGACTGTGAATGTTAATAAAGCTCCTACTCCAAATGGTATGAATAAACTGATAAGGGATAACACCTCATAATAACAAGTGAGAGCTCGTCCTATGCTCGTTTTCGTCCTATGCTTGTACAAGCTCGTTTCGTCATGGGGTCATATACAGTTTAGTTGCTTAGCACATTGTCATGAGTATTTGAGCCCCACTATCTACCATTTTTAATCACGAGACGTGCCTTTAAACGTAGAAAGTTGATGTGTGGGTGATGTGGCGGATACTTACCACTGATAGCAGGATGACCGTGCTCCCTATATCTGCATCGGAGACGACAGACCATCTGTTTTTTTAGATACTACCTCCCTCCCACTACTAGCCCACCCTATTAATGACGAATGATGGTCTGCGAGTGTGGAAAGTATGCGAGGGTCTCCGACGGAAGGATGGCGTCGGAGGTGGGGAGGGGATGGTAACAAATAGAGCCTAAGTCATGCGACTTATAGAAAAAAACCCGCTTGCAACGTTGAACGTTGGGACGTCGACTGGACGCTTATGAGAGCTGGAAGAGGCTCTAGAGCAAAGATAGTCGACCTTTGTGCTGTGCAAGAAACGGGATGGTCTAGTTGCAAGTCGAGGGACACTGGTCGAGGCTTCAAAGTCCTTTCATGTGGTAAAGTGAATACTACCAATGGAGAGGCTGCAAAAGAAATCGTTCCTTCGACGTCTCCGGATTTTCCTCGCCGGGAGCGTAGAACGCTTCGGTGATATTTGATGAGATTGCTATTCTACTCGAGAAAGATGTATCAGTTCAATTTCTACGTCATGCTGTGCGCAAACTGGATGACATCGAGAATCAAGAGAGTCTATGTCCTTTGAGGAGAAGACAGTGCAGTACTGTAGGAATAGGACATGTCGTTTGGTGGACCTTAAAAGGCAGTTGTCACGAAAAATGTCCAAGAGAATAAGATAATCCTCCTGGCAGAATAGAGATTTGTGACACTGGCAGGCGCTGATAGCAGTTTTTCTCCGAAGGATAGGTACTTGAAGGACTATCAAGCCAGCAACTTTACGCCCACGCCGCCGCCATCACGGAGACCGTTCCTGACGCTCGTATTCATTCATTTGCTGAGCAAATTATGAAGCAAAGGGATTGGTATGAAGCGGCCGTGATGCTGCATGCATACATGGGTACATATGCAGCCGTATCTTCGGTAGCGTCTATGGTAAGGATTGTTGCGGAAAACTCGTCCGAATCGATTTTTCAAGTCATGAGAACGGTAGGCTTTTGGTCGAGCTGGATTGGACGTTATTCCGTTCTTTTCGCCATTGTCGTACTATAACGCCCTACAAGCATTTAGGCTGAGTAGAGACGCATGTGCAATGCTCATAGCGTAGTCGAAACGATGGTCGTGTATGTACACACATGTTTCGTGATGTACTCCCACAATCGGCTTCTACGGGCAGGGAGAAAAGATTGATTTTCGTCCATATATGAGACATCGCGACCAAGGGATTGTCACAGACGCGAAGACTGTGCCGTACGAGACTGTTGCCACGCAACATCGCCCTCTAATATGCGCATTAAAGATCGCAACGGCCAGTTCGAAAGAGGTTGGGCAATGTGGTCCCGAACTAATTAAATGATGGCGTTCGAGAAAAAAGGAGCCGTGATTTCTCGCACTCGACTTCCCACCATCATGGCTATGCTGTAGACTCGAAAAGCTGGTGCCAAAGCGATATATGAGCGACTCCTTCCAGAGGATCGCGAAGCCTGGACGGCGTGGAAATGATAATCAGCGGTGGTTGTGAACAGGCAGTGCCCAGTTCGCGATCAGCTTCTTTGATACTGCCTGTTCACAACCACCGCTGCACAAGAAAGGCGTGACGACCTCTTCTTTTCTCTTCGCGAGAAGAAGAGGTCATCACGCGTTTCTTGTGCACAAGTCATCTGACAAATGGCGGAAGCACAAAAAAGGTGCAGTGAAAGTGTGTCTTCTGCAAAAGCTTCAAAGATGTCAGTAAGAAACTGGACTGAGACTATTGAGAGCGGCACCTCTACCGACTTGCCAAGGCTCGGCATCGTCAGACCGAAGATATCGAGAAATTCCCTGTCGTCAACGACGACCGTAGCCGTCTCTCGATGGACCGAAAGATTCTGAGGACGACTTCTTTGTGAATATTTCAACCAGAGTACACACTACCAACCATTTCTTCTTGCTCCCAGTATACGGACCCGTTCAGAAGATAACCGTAGAAGGGATGGAGATGGCCTCCAAAAAGATGAAGTCAGCCGAAGCGGCGGGACCTGCTCATCTTGTCACGAGGCTGACGCGTTTCTTCAGTCAGGTCCTTCCTGAGAAGACGCACAAGCACTGGCGACGGAGCACGACGATTCCGATCTTGGAAGAAGAAGTGGAGCCCTGCAGACTGCTCAAACTACCGTCCGACTTCGCCGGTTGTCACAGAGCATAAACATTTTGAGCGTGTTGGAAGTCTTCGTGAAATCGTCCAGCTTTCTATCAATCGGTGCAACTTTGCTGCAGCTTGTAGCACAATCGAAATACATCGCCAGACATGCCGCGCGTGTTCTTCTGGAGAGACATCGTGAGAACAAAAAGCCGCCGCATCTAGCATTTCCGGACTTGAAGATGGTATTCGAGATGTTCCACATTAGGTGACATGGTATGCAACACGGCTTCCGGCAAGAGCTCATTGGGTGAGTACGCGTACTAGACTCTATCTCGAAGAGCCGCGACAAGCACCAACATGCTTTTTGCAGGAATTTTCGATCACTTTTTGGGCACATCCAGGTTCTGCGCACTCCTCACTTCTTTTCGTGTTCGTCATGGATGCAATCTCATAGTTCTTCGGAAACCGAGTCCTTGGACGGTGCTCAGCGCAGTTAATGTCGTGCTTGCCAGTGAAGATAAGAGCGATCGCGAGCAACATGTTCAAGGTTGAGCTGATTGCCTGACAGAAGTTCGGACTTAGGCTGAACATCGAGAAGAGCGAATACAAGACGACCGACTCAGACGAGTCCGATTCCATTAAGATCAGTGGCATCAAGCTTGCACGCACAAGAACCTTCAAGTATCCCGAATCAGAAATTGTGTTCGATGGCATTCTGACCTCAGGAGTACTGTCGTGTAAGTGCAGATTGGGCAAAATGGTGCGCGATGAATGAAGTTTTCTGAGAAGATCAGAGAAGATCATGCCAGAGCGCTTCAAATCGGGATCTTCAGAACTGTTGTCAGAACAGTAGCGCTGTACGAGTCTGAGTGCTGGAAGCTAAAAGAATAAGAAGCTGAAGGCCGCCTCAGCGTGATGGAGGTTAAAATGCTACGATGGACGGCCGGTGTCACGCGTATGGATCGGATTTGCAATGATGACATACGCAAGAACGGGAAGTAGCTTCCATAGTTGATGAAATGCGAGAATCTCGTCTCCGATGATATGACCACGTTCTCAGAGCCAAGGCGGACACCGTATGTAAGACTGCTCTCCAGCTTGAGGTGCTCGGCAAACGACCTAAAGGACGCCCTAGGCAGCGTGGGCTTGACACGCTGCACGCGGATTCAAAGATAGTTGGTGCCCACCCTGATCAGGCATTTAATGGTTAGAAATTGCGTTACAAAACCAGAAGAGCGGATCGGCCACAGAGTGGGAGAAACGCTGAAAATTCAGAAGAATGATCAAAAAAATGATCAAATGTTCTGTGCTTATCTCACTTCAGAAATATTTATGAGACATCCTGGAAATCCAGAACCTTCAGCGGTCGGAAACATTTCAAAGTTAACAATTTCAGCATGGAAACGCAGGTCTTCGCAGCTATGATAGAGTAATTTCAACAAAGTGATTCGTTATAATCTCTTACGCACCCCATTATCGACATTCACTGAGCATTCGGTTTGTGTCGAAATTTGATGGCTGAGCAGTCGGAGTAGTTTTGAATCTCTTACTATTAGAAAGGGCTGACTGACTCACTGCTGACGGCTGACTCACTGCTGACGGCTCTGCCCTTTAATTCTCATTCTCAAACAGCAGTCATAGGGGGCGTTAGGAAGGGAGCGTCTCTGAAGTCGTAGCATGTGTTGCAACAACACTGGGAACGTGGATCCAGGACAGGATGTATGGGGCACGAAGGAAGCGTTGGTGTGTGATAGAAAGGATAACAACGACAAGAACTGGTAAGGGGCGTTAGAAGGGGAATGGCACTGAAGTCATAGTGCGCCCCCCACCAACACTGGAAACGTGCTTCCACCAAATAGTATAGGGTGTAGACGAGAACACTGATCATAGGTGCTAGGAAGCGATATGTGACCGATAGGGCTGATACAAGTCACTCTTTGTTTTCCTACTCGACAGTCCTCACGACTATGCTGCCACAACTATCGCTCACGTATCGAAAGCACTGTGAAATTCATTCCTCTCCCATAGCCATATGATCTGGAGCAAATACTTTGCTCAATGATAAATGATAAGACTCGATAACAAATGACTATGACTATTTTGTTACCGTATCAGCAAGAGCTTCCATTCTCATGCCGGAACAGTCACCATCTACTTTACAACCCCTGAGCTTTTCAATGAATTGTATTCTATTGTTTATTTTATTTTTTATTTATTGTATTTTCAATGAATGGTGGATGCTTCAGGAAGTGTGACAAGTACCAGGCATCCGCAATTGATCATTAGCAAGGACAAATAAGGAGAGACGGGTAGCAGGGAGTATCTCAATAACGGGAGTAAGTCCATATTTCGGTACCGATATCTTGCCGCTGGTCAGCTCCAAATGGTTCATTACGTGATACGCGGTATACGGACCACTTGAACTCAAGTCCTTTGGAGGCATCGATCATCTGTTTTTCTCTGCACTCTCTAGTCCGCATATCGCACTGTGGTTGTAGGATTTCCCACATACCAGCTTTTCACGGACCTTAAACGATTCACCTACCCCGAGGTCCCCTCCCTCGGAAAAAGCCCGTTTCCTGGCTCGCACATGTTTCTTGCACGTTTCGATGCTTTGGCAGCCGCTGTCCTCTATCTGTCTGCGTTACTTGGTTTCGCAACAGGACCACGCACAAAAGTCAAACTGATGTTTCATATATTCTCGTTGCCGAAGCACGCCGCCGCCTTATGCACTCCCTACCTGTCGTTCTAGTTATGCATGCACCCCTGTGTGGAGCTGTAAGACGCTTCAGATGGTGCTCACTAATGCTGCTGATGAAAGGCTATTACAGTAACCGAATTGCAGATTGCCAGTGATAAAGTGGTTTGCTTCTCTTTATCATAACTTTGTAAATATACGACCATTCAACTGGAACTAAGTTAGTCTGGCGGTCGGACATGATTAGTAAGCGAATAGAAATGAGCTGTGACTCGGGGAATGAGAGCGTCATGAACCATAGCAGTAGTATTGCAAGATGACATGAAGGTATCACCACCTGTCAAACCTGTTCCTGTTCTTTTGAGCTGAGAAATTGGCACGTTACTGCAGCTACAGATTCATCCAACTCGCGTACGAAGAGGACAACTGAGTGTACAGTTTGTGTTCAGAGGCACCTAGCGCTGTCATACAGCGTGCAGATGTCTTCCTTGGGTCATCTTCACGGCTCGGAAAGGTGATAACAACACTACCCGCTCATCACGAAGGTAAAAGGCCTCAGTCCCCTACAGCACACCCAATCTCCATCCTAGAGAACTTTTAGGTGGTGCGGTTGTTCCACTGCTGATCCTTCTCATTCCGGATGGTGAGTGTAAGGTGATAAGGGAAAGGAGCTAACAACAAGTGGGAATCTGCCCAAGCGCCCTCTCTTCCACTTTGTGATCCAATATACAAGATCGAAAGGTCACCAAGCAAGGACATAATCTCTCCCCTCATTATTAGAACTTGTTATCGTTGGGTAGATTCATTCAGACAGCGTTCACACTCCACGAGTAGGAGAATCGGGGTGTTTCGCTAGTACCACGTCATCGACGTAGATCTGGATCTGTATCTGACCCTCTTAGTTAGTCTCGAATCCTTCAGTTGTGCAGAGTCACATCAGTTCTATTGCGTCTTCTTCTTACGGGGTGTGCTTCGATCCTCCTGCTTCCCGCTTTTGACACCATTCGCATTTTTTTTGCGAGATTTAGGATTCGAACTGGAGCATAAATGCCGCCTTGTGAACGGCGCTCACCCACTCTGGCTCTGCTTTCCTTTATTGGGATGTAGCACTTACTTTCTCAGTGAATACATATAATTCCGGAGCGCAGGACGATTCTCGTTAACGAGTACAGATGCGACGAGTCCATGCTTGATATGTTCAAACTGCTCGTCTAGATATAAACTAAGCTGCGGATGGTACGGGAGTAATGTATACTTCTTTTCATGGCGTCCGAATTGACGTTTCTTCTCATTTTCGACATGCACGCTAGCATCTACGACCACGAAGGATGGTTTCTGGAAACAGAAGCTTTTCACTCGTTTTCCAAGCTGATGACTGTTTTTTTACAAAGTCGTAACGACTACGATGAAACAAATTTGGTACACGCAAATTCGTTTCAGGGTGTGAGACACCAATGCTGAAATAGCGTAGAACTTGTTAACATTCACCATCAAGATGACAGCAGGCACTTCGTCACCACCACCAGCGTACACTACCACTTGAGATACAACTGAACCTCACTTTGCTTCGGGGCACTTTCGCAATTCAGCTATCATGATAAGTTTGATTTCAGATGGTGGTCGAAAATGATTGAGAAAGTCACGTAAATCATTCGGGCAAGCGAGTTATGGAGTTTTAGCGTGGGTGCTTCAAGGCCTAGTTTTGTTGCAGGAGGTGTTTTGGCATTTTGGCACGAGGCAGGCAGGAGTGGACGTGATTTGGAAGCCCAGCGTGCAAACGGACACTTGTCTCTTGTTTTCCTATTAATGCTTTTGACTCTTTTGGCATCGTCATGGATAGTTACTTAACTTTGAATGGCACGCATTTGGAGGGTTACAGTAGCCCTGGCCTATTTTTGTATCAATTTTTATGCTTATGGTTGGTTCTGACTGTATGGTTTCGCGGGAATCCTGTGAATGATGGACCTACCTGGTTTAGGTCCCCCTTTCACATTCACCTGCAGTCACCTCAATCTTCATGGGTTAATGTGTCAGTACACCCCAGTACTTATGTCCAATTTGATCTTGGAGCAAGGGTTGAGGTGTGGCTAGAGGTACACCACCCTCTCGTCGACTCATGTTTCGGGTGCCCGATAGAACTTTCATGGTTCAGACTCCAAACGCGTTTGCTGCGCCGGTAAGCCGTCTCTTTTCCTTCCCCTTCTTAAATTAAAGACAAGGGTAGGTGAGCTTTCTTTGTTTCTATTTTATAAATAGAACTTAAGTAAATGTTCTAGCACTATTCGGCTATTGCTGCCCCAGTCTACTGTTTTGGACCTCCTGAACGATTGTCACATCTGCTCGACCTGCCTGGCGCCCGCACCACGGCGCCTAAAATACCCTGGAACACTGAAGCCGCCGAAAACTTGTCCTCGGGATAATCTGCCCACTTGAAAATGAACACTACTGCATGAGGTGCCAGTGGAGTTGAACACTGAAGGAGCTACATGTGACAGCGCATTCTGTTGCTCTTGTGTGCACCCTTTTCCGAAATGGTGATGCCTTCCTCTGCTTAGGATGTCTCAAATTATGATACGCGGTGTAGTAGGATATTCGACGGCCAGACCAACGTCCACCGAGTCAAGATGACGAGAAGTCAATAAGCGACTTACATCTGCATCCGGGGTGCATGCAGAAGTATGACGCAGTAGGGGTAGAGGAAGTGCATGAAGCGGTAGCAGGCTTCGGCAGCGAGGATACACGAGATATGAGGCGATCACAGTGAGTCGAAGTAGTTGTGGTCCGCGCGAAAGTGCGCATCAGCATAAGTGGGGAATGAGTGTATAAGAGCTGCTTTGCTATTGCTGCGAAAGTTTCCCAGCAATAAAAAGCGTTTTTGCAAATCGCTTAGAAGATGTAAATGGGTAACTTTTGTGGTATGGCCACATTTTACGAGCCGAGGATAATACCATCGCGGCCATCCAATATCAGTTCAAAGTTGGCGGTCAAGAAGGGGCAGAAGAAGACCGGAACAGAGATAGCAGTGTTCAGCAAATGCTGATATGGAAAGGTCTATTTCCTCAAAGAAGGTGCACTGGAGTGCAAAGTGGGGGCACTTGATTTGAATATTGGTTGAAAAACTCGCGTTTACTAAGAATTTTCGCGTTGTCCTCTTGTCGGAAGCCGTTCTGCAAGCTTGATAAAAGCTGTAGTGTACCTTGTCCATACAACATGAATCATTACTACCCCTCTGCGGAAGACTGTTTCTGATTAGTGCTGTAGCCTAAAATAATATGTGAAAGCGATGGGCCGATAACGCTCCAATCTCAATACGCGATGCAGCCGCCGTACGCTCAATGCATCGGCTTCATGTTGTTTCCTTAGGACGGTGTCATTATAAAGTTTTCTCGGAGTCTCATTTTGTGCATTGCACTACTTTTGAAAATTTAATGAGTATCAGTGCTTTCGTTCAATCGATCCGGTAGATGTTCACATGTACTCATGTATTTATTGGGTGATCCATCCACAATAACGATTGCTTCAGTAGGGTGCAAGTGGATCACGAAAAGAATTTAGGCGTGAGGTTGAATGCAATGCGATAGATGCTACGGACTAACACGTATTCGACGCGCATTACCTAAAAAAGCTTTCGCAGCCCCTTTTTCATGTTTTTGATGGTCTCAAGAGTTTTTGAGTTTCATTTTATGATTTCTAGCTGATGTTGTTTGCTTTTCCAATACAACTATTTAGAACCATCGGAATTCGGAACAAGGTGGATCCTTCAGAAGACATGATGTCGACGGGAAGTCGGTAGAACTTCGTGTAGAGGAAGGAGTTGTAGAAGACGGTATTAGATTTTCTTCGGTGGTCGAGAAAACTGGTAAAAATTTACTCTCGGTAAAAAGGAAAGATAAAGGCGAAAAGCTATCATTCTAAGCCTATGCATTTAGTTATAATCACGCCGAGGCAACAGGGTTGGCTTGCTAGTTATGGGACGCGTGCACTTTGCATGGACGATACATTTAAGTTGACGGCTTACTGCCTCAGACTGGCAAGTGTGATCGTCGTGGGCGAGTGGTACAGAGGCAGCTGCGTACTTGCTATCTAACCGGTTCTTATATCGTTAGTTCATTACACTATCTATTCATAAAATACTGCTGCCTTGATTTAGCATGAGCGAAGACGAGGTCGCTTCAATGTTCAAAGAAGTGATGTGCTTTTGCCGTAATTTGACGCTCATTTTTTATGAGTGATGATTGCAACTCAGTTTACAATGGCTTTACCAGAGTGTTCCCATATTCGATAGCACAGAAACTGCTCTAGTCTTTCCACATCATCCAGGCGATAAACAGAAATTGCCGGATAAAGTTGAAGCAAGTGAGCAAGTATGTGCATATGTCATTCATCCATCTGCATCACTCACGAGTGGTTGGTCTAAACGATGGTCTCACCTAAGCCGCCGAACTCTACCAAAAAAGAAGAGTGTCATCTCACCGCCAGCTACGAATGTCGAAACGTCGCCACTCGTATCGAATGAAAGTGTCCAGTTGCTAGACAAGATAAAAAATATTCTTGCCAACAAGGCTCCCGAGCCATACCTCTCTCGAATCAATCTTCAAGTAAATTACCGAGCTTTTCTAAGGAATCTGCAGAGGCAGAAAAGCTCCAGCAGGTCAGTAATTCTGTTCGGTGTTCCTGAACCAGATAAGCATTTACCGGCTTCTTCGCGTCAGGCATACACTGAATCAGTCGTTACTGGCCTGCTGGACGCTCTCGACATCGAAACGCGTCCTGTGGAGATACATAGGATCGGCAACGCTGTTGAGGGAAAACCCAGACTTGTAAAGTGCCTACCTCCGTCTCGTCGACACTACCTTGAAATATATCGAATACTATCGAGAGCACAATCATTGCGCACGATTCCAATGTATAAGGATATCTTTGTGAGGAAATCGATGACCAGAGAAGAGCGCGAGAAATACAAGGAGCTACGTAGGCGATCCAGTGAACTTAATAAGAAAGTGCACTAACGAGTGACGCGTATTTACGTTGTTTGTAAAGGAGAGCTTACCAAAATAACGGACCCACAACCGAGGTAAATAGTTCTCACTCAAATGACCGGGGTTTTCCCATACGCCCTGGCCAAGCACAACCACTGACCTCCACGTGTACATTACTAAATGCTAGAAGTTTGGTGAACAAAATTTTCCATTTTCATTACTTCCTAAGCAGCGTTAAACCTTGTATTGCTTTTTGTGACTGAAATTCGGTGGTGAAGCAGGTTCAATTCCTGATTCTTAACGAGGGGGATGTTGAATGAGGCATTGATGACGTCAGAGAGGTTGCGATGGAAGTGAATAGTAAGAATTGACGGCGTGCTTCGAGCTGTCCCATATATGTAGTGTCATACGCGAAAGGACAGGATAGCGCGAAAAAGAAGAGGTGTTTGTGATGTGATAAGCTTTGATATTGTTCTGCCTTCTAGTCGTGAACATCGTTTCTTACTTATTTACCGCCCACATAATTAAAATAGCGTCCAAGATGACCTTTTGTTATTAGTCATTTATGACTTGATCTGCAGCACCTATATTCACAACTGTATTGGAAGACCTGAACCTAATTGGTCAGTGGAAAGATTGTCCTCACCAAACAAGTTCCTAACTCTATTTGACTCATTATCCTTGGTGCAATTTGTTGACTTCCCAACTCGTGAGGGCAAAATCCTTCGGACCTAGTCTTTTCCATACAAGACACCATCTCCCACATTTATGCCGCTGTCTACATCTGATCATGCCACTGTCGCCTTTACCATGCCTACAATCATCAGGGATGAACGCTCATTCGTGACTTTAAATTTGCAAACAAAGATGTAATCGCTTACCATCTATCTCGTATGAACTGGTATGAAATCTTTGATAACTATCGAAGCATCGATGTATTTTATGGACGTTTTTGCTATATCATTCACTACCTTATCGATTTATTCGTTCCCCTGAAAGAAATCATCGGTCGTACGTGTAGTTACCCGATCCACATAAGAAAGCTACTCCAACTGCGAGAAAGGCTGTTCTTTCAGATAAATCATCGTGTGAAATCCACTATCTACAGCGGAGCGCTCACCGGACGGTGGGGCGTTCCCTACGACCACGCCGGCGAGCGTTCCGCTGATTGCGTGTCGATGGAAAGCCGAGAAATTGTAGGAAATTATCATCATTGCCTCTCCGTCTCTGACACTGACTCTGCGCTCTAACACACCGCTGCTTCGCGCCCTCTACTCACTCTTCCGTCCTGCACTCTCGCCGATCGATAATGGCTGACGCTGCCGATCAGCTGATTCCTGCCGCATTTTCTCCGAATTCCTGCCATATTCAGCTTGAAAAAGCTGAGATTTTTCGACTTTCGGCTTCAATCGTTTGAAGGTGAGTATTCTGACACAATCTGCATGAATTTAGCTTGAAGTTCCCTAAAACATTTTTTCCTCCCGATTTTCCAAACTTTTCCATATTGTCCCCACTTCTTTTATGCTATTGAACGGGTTTTCGAAGTAAGTGTTCCTAGATTTGAATTTAATCGTTATTATGCGAGAACGCATCTCTACTTTCTATTCTGGAGGTTGAAGGAAGAAAATCAGAAGGAAGAAAATGTTTTCTAGGGGAATTTCAAGCTAAATTCATGCAAATTGTATACAATTTTAGGAAGAATACTTAGCTTCAAACAGATTGAGGCCGAAAGTCGAATATCTTCAGCTTTTCAAGCTGAACTGTAAGAAAAATTAATTGCGAAAGTGCGCAAATCAGTTGCTGCGAAGAAACTTATCGTATCGGCGAGAGTTCAGTAAACGGGAGAGTGGGTAGATGTGCGTGGCGGCCTGCTTAGAGCGCAGAGTATGTCAGACGCGAAAGGGGCAAGGTTTGTGGCGGTTTCGATCAACAGGCACATATCGGGGCGCTAGCAGCGCCCACCGTCCGCTGGAGAACTGCACTGTATCAAAAAATCAATAAAGACGTTTAGATCACCACTTAAACGTTCCCTAGCACATAGAGTAAAAGAGCTTAGTGGTACCCGTAACCTGAAACAGCTTGCGGCTTACATAAAGACGTTCATCCATCATGCACCAGTGGAGCAGCTTCTTGAAGGGTTAGATGGGAAGAAATATATCATCCGGAAAGAGAAAGGCGAAGCTTCGGCTGACTATTTCGAGAGCGTTTTGTTCAACCGACAAATGAATATCAAATGACGACTCCTGATGTAGGAAAGTGTCTCCAATTACGTATCATTACTCCATGTAGTTTTCAAAGAACCACGTGCTATTAAGCCGTCTCTCCCAGTTACTGCGGATGGAATATCGCAGTATTTCTTCCAGCACTTCGCCAAAGAAATTGCTATCCCCTTGGCACCATCTGCTTGATATTTCTCTGATTCTAGGTCAAGTGCGTGCTATATGGAAACATGCAATAGTTACACCTATTCCGAAGGGCAGTGGATCAAGCAAAGTGTCTTGCATTCTAAGCCGATATACTTCATGCACTCTTCTACTGAGATCTGAGAAAATAACAGACCAAAACCTTCTAGATTGGGTGATCAAAGAACAATGTATACCTCATGAACAGTTCGGTTTTCTACCAGGAGCATCCACCTGCACCCGACTGATCGATTTCACTCATACCTGGATAGAGGCCCTCAATCTTGGGAAGGAACTAGATGTATGCTACTCGACTTAACCAGAGACATCCAAAGCCTTCGATACCGTATGCAGTAACCGCCTTCTGATCAAATTAGGAAGCGTTGGAGGTAAAGGAAACATATTTCAATGGTTTAAAGCTTACCTTGCAAAGTGAAAAATGAATATTTGCTTTGCTGACTATATATCATCTGATAGAAATTGCCCGTCTCAGGGAGGATCTCTTTCTCCTCTCTTATTCCTTATTTTACAAATGACCTTCTAAAGACATCCATGTTATGACAGTAGATTTAATGTTGCTGCATACGCTGATGACATAAAAGTCTTGATTGCCTACGTTAGTGTGAACGAAACAGTGCTCAAAAAATTCTAAACAGTGCTATCGATCGCATGCAGCAATGGTGTTATCAGTGGGGGCTCAAGATTAGCAAGCAAAAGACCTTTATATTCTCACTTGGATCACTTGGATCGACCTCGCTGGAGATTCATTTTCCTGACAACACAGTTTTGGAGCGGTTGAACGGTGTCAAAGATTTAGGTATCGAATCTCCTAAAGTGGTCGATTCCATGTAAATATAAATCAAACCAAGCTCTTCAAGATGCTACAATTTATTCTGCTTCAAAAGTATTCATAGCTTTTGACATTTCATTGTGGATTGAGACCTATCGGACATATGTTCTCCCACCAATCGAGTACTGCAGCCCCGTCTGGTGTCCTTCATTGTAAAAGATATCCAAAAAATCAAGAATGTGCAAAGAACATTCACGAGAATTCTGTACTACCGTGCATATCCCAACAATGATTACCAAGCCCTGCCCTCGTATCGAGCACGCCTTAACGTACTCAATTTGAAAACCTTATTCTACAGACGTATTCAAGCTGATTTAATACTAGCTTTTAAGATTCTGAAAGGTGGATTACGAAGCCATCGAGATACTGGGTTTTTCGGCCAACAAATGTACTAAGAATTATATTTCAAACCTACACCACAAAATGGGCATCAAGCTTTAGAAGAACAATTGTCTCATCTCCGGCCGAACAAATGGCGTAGGGCTCTCTACTCAGCATTTTCATACAATTGCCATCAAAGCAATCAGAAAATGCAACCCCGCCCCCCCCCCCCCCCAGAAAGTCAACCTTCTGGAATGCCTGATGTTACAAATTGTTTTGAATAACTCGCATATTACGTACAATCCCGTGATAGGGTATGAACGTACCACTTCGGATCGGCTGGCCCAACGCTGGCGCTCCCCTTAGCGGCGGGCGCCTGCTGAGCTGCTTATCGCGCTTGGCAAAGCTGAGCTGCGTATTCAACTACTTGGCTGATGCAGAACGTACCTTTGAACAGTGCGGTCAACGATCCGTAACTTAGCACGCAGCGAATCCGCGCCCACCCGGCGAAGCCGGGCCATGTCACAGAACGAGGAGCGCCCGGCGACAGCTGGACGATCCGACTGGTGACTTTATACTTCACCCAATTTTGTGAACGCATTCCATTGTCTAGCTCAACCAGTTTAAATCGGGCTCAGATCTGCTCAACTGGCTGAGCATTTCTCTCTTTCTTCTTCCTTTTTGTCCTTTTCAGCAACTGCATTGAACTCTTCTTTTCATCACTTCGCTCATATTGCTGTAAACGTAAATGACTTTTGCTGTAGCGCGTCCTATGGATGCATTGTAAATAAATAAATGAATAAATGCTAGGTTCGCTTAACTCGCCTTCTTTTACAGAAGAACTTAGCGGAAAGTTGTTGTGCCGAAGAACTGTAAGATAAAACTTCCTGTAGTAATCCATGATTTTGAATACAAAGTAACCGGATATTCTCCTTTCTCGAATGAAGCAGGGAGAAAAGTTTAAGAAAACGTGGTACTTAAGTGTTCGAAGGAGTACTCTGCCCTTACACTTTTGTTTTAGGGGTGAGGAGGCTTCGCCAGAAGAAATGCGTGCGTTGGCACAAGCATGCCCACAGATTCCGCCAGAAGCGGGATGACAGCATCAGCTAGCTCCTTGACTTCAAGATTATCCAGCGGGAGGGAGGAGGGTATTTAGTGTGAATCGGGAAAATCGAGAAATTTATCAGTCAAAGAAAATTTCTCGCAAAACAGGCTTCTATGCGATGTGTTAGGAGATGGCGGTTGCAACTGAAGCAAAATAAGGAGGGAACCCAACAATGGGGAGTGGGGACGTCCTGGTGGTGGTAACATTCGAGCTCTCCGTGCGACACACACTTTGACATGTACAAGCAGTGCAAAGTTCTAATTTTCAGTGCCACCCATGAAACTGTAACTATGCCTCTTCCGAGTGTTAAGGACTCATCCGGACTAATTCAACTTTATCCACTCTGATGTCGCAACTGTGGTCCTAGATGATATGGTGAAGCCTTCTCACTGCTGAAAGTTTGTAGTAAGCAAGAGGGACCAGATGTTGGTAGATCATGACTTGAGCTATTTTCATCTCATTTCCCTACACTTAGTAGTAAAAAAATAAC
>MU912801.1:28474-41447 GCA_036418165.1 Cooperia oncophora
CAAGCTAAATTCATGCAAATTGGATACAATTTTAGTAAGAATACTCACCTTTAACGATTGAAGCCGAAAGTCGAAAAATCTCAGCTTTTTCAAGCTGAATGTAGAAAAAATACTGCGAAAGTGCCGCAAAATCAGCTGCTGGAGCAATTATCGATCGGCGAGAGTCCAGAACGGGAGAGTGGGTAGATTGTGCGGCGGCGTGCGTTAGAGCGCAGAGTCAGTGTCAGAGACGCAGGGGCAAGGTTATTGCGGCTTTCGACCAACAGGCAAATATCGGGCCGCTAGCCAGCGTGGCCTTAGGACCGCCCCACCGTCCGCTGAGAACTGCACTGTATCAAAAAATCAATAAAGAGTTAGATCACCACTTAAACGTTTCCTAGCACATAGAGTAAAAAAGCTTAGTGGTACCCGTAACCTGAAACAGCTTGCGGCTTACATAAAGACGTTCATCAATCATGCACCAGTGGAGCAGGTTCTTGAAGGGTTAGATGGGAAGAAATATATCACCCGGAAAGAGAAAGGCGAAGCTTTGGCTGACTTATTTCGAGAGCGTTTTGTTCAACTGACAAATGAATATCAAATGACGGCTCCTGATGTAGGAAAGTGCTTCCAATTACCTATCATTACTTCGCATGTAGTTTTCAAAGAACTACGTGCTCTTAAGCCGTCTTTCTCAATTACTGCAGATGGAATACCGCAATATTTCTTCAAGCACTTCGCTAAAGAACTTGCTATCCCCTTGGCCCATCTGTTTAATATTTCTCTGATTCTAGGTCAAGTGCCTGCCATATGGAAACATGCAATAGTTACACCTATTCCGAAGGGCAATGGAATCGAACAAAGTGTCTTGCTTCCGGCCGATAAGTATTCTTCCTTCCCCTCTGAAAAGTACTGGAGAAAATAATCAACAAAACCTTCTAGATTGGGTGATCAAAGAACAATATATACCTCATGAACAGTTTGGTTTTCTACCAGGAGCATCCACTTGCACCCAGCTGATTGATTTCACTCATACCTGGATAGAGGCCCTCAATCTTGGGAAGAAGTAGATGTAATCTACTTTCGACTTAACCAAAGCCTTCGATACCGTATGCAGGAACCGCCTTCTGATCAAACTAGAAAGCGTTGGAGGTTAAAGGAAACATACTTCAATGGTTTAAATCTTACCTTGCAAACTGAAAAATGAATATTTGCTTTGCTGACTATATATCAACTGATAGAAATTGCCCGTCTCAGGGAGGATCTCTTTCTCCTCTCTTATTCCTTATTTTACAAATGACCTTGTAAAGACCATCAATTATGACAGTAGACTTAATGTTGCTGCATACGCTGATGACATAAAAGTCTTGATTGCCTACGTTAGTGTGAACGAAACAGTGCTCAAAAAATTCTAAACAGTGCTATCGATCGCATGCAGCAATGGTGTTATCAGTGGGGGCTCAAGATTAGCAAGCAAAAGACCTTTATATTCTCACTTGGATCACTTGGATCGACCTCGCTGGAGATTCATTTTCCTGACAACACAGTTTTGGAGCGGTTGAACAGTGTCAAAGATTTAGGTATCAATCTCACAAAAGATCTGAAGTGGTCATTCCATGTCAATATAATATCAACCAAAGCTCTCAAGATGCTACATATTCTGTTCAGAAATATTCATAGCTCCGACATTTCATTGTGGATTAAGATCTATCGGACATATGTTCTCCCACTAATCGAGTACTGCAGCCCCGTCTGGAGTCCTTCGTTGTAAAAGATATCCAAAAAATCGAGAATGTGCAAAGAACATTCACGAAGAATTCTGTACTACCGTGCATATCCCAACAATGATTACCCGCAAGCCCTGCCCTCGTATCGAGCACGCCTTAACGAACTAAATTTGAAAACCTTATTCTACAGACGTATTCAAGCTGATTTATTACTAGCTTTTAAGATTCTGAAAGGTGAATTGCGAATCAAGCCATCAAGATACTGGGTTTTTCGACCAACAAATGGACGAAGAATTATATTTCAAACCTACAACCACAAAATGGGCATCAAGAACTTAAGAACCAATTGTTTCATTCTCCGTACGACTAAATGGCTAGGGTCTCTACCTCAGCATTTTCATACAATTACCAACTCGAAGCAATTCAAAAATGCACTCAAGAAAGTCAACCTTCTGGAAATGCCTGATATTACCGACATTGTTTGAAATACTGCATATATATGTACAATCCCGTGTAGGTTATGAACGTACCAGTCGGATCGCTCGCTAACGCCGGCGCTCCTCCTTATGCGGCGGGCGCTGCTGCTGCTTCTGCGTCTTGACAAAACGGGCGCTGCTTTTCAGTTCTTGGCTGATGCAGAACATTCCTTTGAACAGTGTGGTTGGTCAACGATCCGTAACTTAGCACGCAGCAAATCCGCGCCCACCCGGCGAAGCCGGGCCATGTCACAGAAGGAGGAGCGCCCGGCGACAGCTGGGCGATCCGACTGGTGACTTTATACTTCACCCAATTTTGTGAACGCATTCCATTGTCTAGCTCAACCAGTTTAAATCGGGCTCAGATCTGCTTAACTGGCTAAGCATTCCTCTCTTTCTTCTTCCTTTTTGTCCTTTTCAGCAACTGCATTGAACTCTTCTTTTCATCACTTCGCTCATACCTTTGCTGTAAACGTAAATGACTTTTGCTGTAGCGCGTCCTATGGATGCATTGTAAATAAATAAATGAATAAATGCTAGGTTCGCTTAACTCGCCTTCTTTTACAGAAGAACTTAGCGGAAAGTTGTGGTTGCCGTAAGAACCTGTAGAACAAACTTCTGTAGAATCCAACGATTTTGAATACAAGTACCGTGATATTCTCTTTTTTTCTCAATGAACAGGGAGAAAAAGATATAATCGAGTATTTTAAGAAAACGTGGTACTTAAGTGTTCGAAGGAGTACTCTGCCCTTACACTTTTGTTTTAGGGGTGAGGAGGCTTCGCCAGAAGAAATGCGTGCGTTGGCACAAGCATGCCCACAGAAAGATTCCAGAAGAGGGATGACAGCATCAGCTAGCTCTTGATTCCAAGATATCCAGCGGTCGAGCGGGAGGGAGGAGGGTATTTAGTGTGAATCGGGAAAATCGAGAAATTTATCAGTCAAAAAAATTTCTCGCAAATCTGCTTCTATGTGATGTGTTAGGAGGTGGCGGTCGCAACTGAAGCAAAATAAGGAGGGAACCCAACAATTGGGAGTGGGGACGTCCTGTCGGTGGTAACATTCGAGCTCTCCGTGCGACACACACTTTGACATGTACAAGCAATGTGAAGTTCTCATTTTCAGTGCCACCCATGACTCTGCAGTTATGCCTCTTCCGGGTGTTAAGGACTCATCCGGACTAATTCAACTTTACCCATTCTGATGTCGCAACTGCGGTCCTTAATGATATGGTGCAGCCTTCTCACTGCTTGAAAGTCTGTAGTAAGCAAGAGGGACCAGATGTTGGTAGATCATGACTTGAGCTATTTTCATCTCATTTCCCTACACTTAGTAGTAAAAAAATAACTGCCACCATTTCGCACATTTAGCGCATACTAATTCGCCAATGGGAAGGGTGCGTGGCAAAGACAGGTCGGCCTAGCGAAACCGTGCCGTGAAATGGAAGCAGGAGCACCCGGCGGCAGCCGGGTGATTCTACTGACAGAGATTATGGTAGAAGCACCCTACTTGGCACGTAGGAAATAGCGTTGAAGTTTCTTAAGTGATTTCCGCAGCATTCCACCCCGCACCCAGGGAGGAAGGTATCCGTGTTGGTGCAAATGCTCCGACGTGTTTTATAAGTGCCCAAACCGTGACCAGGGCTGCTGATGAGCCCTATATTTCGAATTTCACCGAATTTTCCTCCTCGAGTCAATTCCGGTTATGATAATTGACCTCGTTGAACTGGCGGCTATCAGTGTCCTCTAGGTGTCGTTATCCAACTTCGATGCGTGGACCATTTTAACTAGTATATACACGCGTAACAGCTCAACGGTGCTTAACAGCTCATGCATGCTCTTGACAGCGATTTCAGTGCAAAAAAGCTTCTGCAGCCAATCAGCGATAAGCTGCGCCATGGTCAGAAATGATGCCGTGCTCGTGAGCAGAGCATCGGTAAACCCGTAGTCCAGATTTCAGCGAGAGTTTCCTCAATGATGTTTCGAGAACGCAATAGTTGAGTAGAACCGGTTTGTCAACTATTATTGTACCAGTCGGATCACCCGGCTGCCGCCGGGTGCTCCTCCTTCCGCTTCACGGCTCGGCTTCGCCGAGCCGACCTGGCTTCCAGGCCCCTTCCTTTAGGCGATATTAGAATGGATAAGGAAGTAGTCCGGATCAGTCCTTACCGGAAGGGGCATAACTGCAGAGTTATGGGTTGCAATAGAAAGGAGAACTTAACATTGCTTGAACTGTAAAAGTGTGTGGACGGAGAGCTCGAATGTTACACCGACAGCACGTCACCATTCCCAATTGTTGACTTCCTTCCTTATACTGCTTGAATTGCGACCGCTCCTACCGCGAAATTTTTTCGATGATTTTCTCGATTTTCCCGTTTCAGCCGCGCTATATACCCCCCCCCTCGACAGCATTTCAAGTATCTAGTAGCAAACACCTCGGTGACCATTATTCGTTGACATCGAAGAAATGAGTTCACCCACTGAGCCTCTAATACTCGGCATTATAGCGGTAAGAAGTGATCAAAATGTAGCGCAGATGGTATCCTTATCGTTCTTACTCAAAGATAAGAATTACCTGTCACACCTGCCATCAATGTCCCGATCACTTAAATCTCTAGTTTTGGTATCGTGAACACCTGAACAGCCGATGAACGACTGCATACTTTTCCTTATCAGCCCAATCGGCAGTATATCTTCTCTCCAGCCACCTACGCTGATTCCACAGCTCCCCTTCTATACTCACCATTAGACAATATAATAAAAAATCATAGAAAAAAATCATAGAAAAAAAAAATCATAGAAAAATCATAGAATCAACGCCTCACTGCCGCTGTGATCTGCGATGTGAACACCCAGTGACCATAACTTTCTAATGGCTGTTATCGAATCTTATCAGGTGCTGACACTTCGTGTCACCCAATAATGATAATCTTGTCCCATACCCTATATCATCTCTTGGAATGAATACCTAACTGATGCTTTCATCAGCGTTATGAATGTGGTGGCGATCCCCTTCTAACGACCCTTATCGAATCTTATCAGTAGATATCACTTCCTATCACCCACCAATAATCTTCCCCTTCCATACCCTATATCATATCTGAGAATCAACAGCCAACTAATGCTGTCACCCGTGTTATGAATATGGTGACCGTCCCCTTCTGACGCCCCGTATCAGATCTTATCAGTAGATATCACTTCCCTATCACCCACCAATAATCTTCCCCTCCCATGCCCAATATCATATCTTGAAACCAAAGTCTCCCTGCTGCTGTGACCGGCGTTATGAATTTCGTGACAGACAGACGCACGGACACACACACAGACATACTTAGCGAATTATATATAGTAGGATGTGTGAATGAGTTCATTTTCTAGTGTTATATCAGGGAAGTGTTGCTAAAGGAACAGTTCACCCACTGAGCCTCTAATACTCGGCATTATAGCGGTAAGAAGTGATCAAAATGTAGCGCAGATGGTATCTATCGGTTTTATCGATTGATAAGATTACCTGTCACCCGTCATCAATGTCCTCATCACTAAATCTCTATGATTTGAGAGCGTGAACCGCCTTGAACAGCGACGACGACTGCAACCTTTCCTTATCAGCCCCTATCGGCAGTTATCTCTTCCAGCCACCCACGGCTGATGTCCACATCTCCCCTTCTATATCACCTGCTAGAACCAACGCCTCACTGCCGCTGTGATCTGCGATGTGAACACCCAGTGACCATAACTTTCTAATGGCTGTTATCGAATCTTATCAGGTGCTGACACTTCGTGTCACCCACCAATGATAATCTTGTCCCATACCCTATATCATCTCTTGGAATGAATACCTAACTGATGCTTTCATCAGCGTTATGAATGTGGTGGCGATCCCCTTCTAACGACCCTTATCGAATCTTACCAGTAGATAATCAACTTCGTATCACCAACCAATAAATCTTCCCCTCGCCGTGCCACAATATCATATCGCTTGAACCAAAATTTCTCCTGCTCGCGTACCGGACGTTATGGAATTCTTGACAGAACAGACCGCACGGACAGACACACACAGACATACTTAGTCGAATATATATAGTAGGCAAGATGGGCATATCATCTGTTCTATGAAAGAGTATTCCTCTGAATATTTCACTGATCCCCAGTCTACCGATCAATCCTTACTTGTTATGAAGATATGTGGATAAGATGACCTCTCAACCCTCACTCTTCAACTTACAAGAGGTCGTTCAGGGCGTGGTGCGCTTTTCGAAAACGGTTTTTGCATATTGTAGGGGCTCATGCAAGGACCTGAAAAGTGTGCTTCATTTTCGCTGCGCGCTTCCAGGAAAGGTAAAAAACGAGTGAAAAGAAATCTTTGGAATCTGCTTCGTTCTGGGCCTCTATACGGCGTAGGTCACTTGCAACTTTGACCAGTTGCTGAGTGGGGGTCCTTATAAAGGGGCTATTTGAATCGAAGCGAAAAATCGCCGCAAAATTGAACCTTCCAACTTGGGTCACATGCTCAAGAGTGAACGGCTTCTGTGCATGTGTTTCAGTAACGGTAAGATGTCTGCAAGAATTTGAAGGCATCGGATGGCCTATTCGGATATGTGAGGTTTCGCAAGTGTCGGACCAGTGAGGGTGGGGTGATGTTCGACTCCCTTGCGTCGCGGTCTTTTGCTTTTTTTGATTTCGCTGTCTCTGCTTCCCATTTGTGTCTGCGCATGAATATAACTCGGATATTTGGGATATTTGCCATTTATGGGCACATTCTGAGTAGCTGTACCTCATGAGTCAGTGCTGTTCAACTATTTCGATTTTCCACGCGCACGTCATTGATTGTGCTGGAGAACGTTGATCTCATAGGCTATACAGTGGATCTGATTGCGAATTTAGTAGCTTCTGGTGTGGTGTCAATTATAGATATTTTGGGGGCCACATCTTCTTTCCACTGAATTCGTTCTATGTAAACGCAATATAGGGAACTTTCACCACTATTCGTCGCCTAAATTGCGTGGCATTGGACATGAATAGGGTTGTTATTTGTGATCCCAGGGCCACCTGATTATCCACTAAAAAACGATATTTTTCGCAGGTCAAAACAATTGTTTCGACCTTCTTACGTTTGCTTAACGGATTGTGGCGGGTGTCGTAGCGTCAACGATACGTCTCGCTGTTAACTAAGATTGAACTATGCTCACATGCTGCCGACCAAATGTCGACCGTGCTGCCAACCCGAAAAAGTCAAAAAAAATTTTTTTGCTCAAAACTTGCTCCTAGGGGTAATCGACAGTCCTGATCACGATTCTAGACTTTATTTTCGGTTCCAGTGCCATCTGGCACCGGCATAGCGCCGAAGAGCTGAGTCTGTGCATACTAACGAATTCGAACGAAAAAACAGTTTTGCTACATAAAAGTAGGATTGTTCAGTTTATCGTGAATGTTTTCGTTAGGACCAATTATCTAGACAAACATGGATCCAAAAAATGAAAAATTGTAGAAAAGCAAAATTTTGTCCTCGGTGGGATCCGAACCATCGACCTATTTTTTTACGTTTTTTTTTATTCGTAGAAGCGCGCAGCGAAAATGAACCTCAGTTTTCTTGTCCTCGTATGTGCCCCTACAATATGCACAAGATCATTTTGAAAAAGCTCACATACGCTTGAACGAGCCTCCCTTGAACGCCGCGCGTTTTTGCTGCGACTCCCGTTCACGCTTTCTGCCTCTCTGCGCGCGCGAATTCTCTGCAATACACAAAGCAACATAATGGGAGTGTGCCTCAGTCAGTCTGCACGTTCATTTTGCTTCCATTCGTGCTTATCTCTTGCGTGAGCGTTATCAACAGAAATCAAAACCTAGTTCAAGTCGCATACACGGATCTAGAAAACGAAGAAGATGATCTCAATATTAGTTTTGACGACTCATTGTTGTACGATGTTGAATAGAATTCGATGACTTGGAACAATTTGGAGAGCGGCTCGTTGCTGAGCCTCTTAAGATGACTATGATGAGAAGCAGGAAGAAGGAATTACACGCAAGTAAATGGAATTCAAGAATGAGAATGCCAGTACGCCCATCATTCTCTGGTGCATCAGGCGTTAAAAGAATTGAAAACAACATCAAAGGTAAGTCAACAACAGATGTGCTATTATCACAGTATTGGTTTGGAATATCGTTAGATGTGTTGCAAACATCATCAGAAGTGCTACTATTACTGCGTTGTTTGACTTGTCACATGAAACAAATACCGTTGCATGGGCTGCTGTTTTGTGAAGTAAATAAAACGACCCTAATGAAACTTTACTTCAAGCCATAGAGAATGTAGACTAAGTACTTTATATAGAACACATCTTCGAGAGAATTACGCATCACTCTCCAAAAAAAATCGACCAGCAAACAATGAATTGTAGACAAAACACAAGCGCGCGGAACGGGGATAAAGCGCGTGAATTGCTGATCACGCGGCTTCAATGTGTTAATGAGGTCAATTCGCAGCTAGGCACCGAGTTTTCGTACCTAGTTCAAGATGTCTCGCACCCGAGGTGCGAGCCACCCTCACTTAGGTGCGATCGTACCGGTTATCCACCCCAACCAAAAACGCTAAGTTCATGTGCAGGGAAAGAAAGTCCAAAGGTTTCTTATCCGCTCCCTCCATCCCTAGTCCTCCCTCAACCTTCTGATGGTCAACTGAAGCGACTAAAGCGCAATGTCTCATTAGCTGTCGTTCATGTAACATCAATGAAGACTATCATCTCCTCAGCGAAGACTATCACCTCCTCAGCCAAGTGTTCATGGGATTCATGAGCAAAAACGATGCCCTGACAAGAAAATGTTTACTTCTATAGAGCCATGGCCTGAAGGCAGCATTCCAAACGCAGCAGCAAACATTAGGGTGGATGTCGTACGTATCATGATTGGGACGAATATTTTCCCAGTCTGCGGCAGAAAGTCTTGTTGCTGAAGTTGCCTGGTAGGGCTGAAGCAGCTTCAGAAAAGACGCAGGAATATTCTGTGCCTTTTACAGAACCGAGTGTTCCCTATCCCTGATAGAGTCAGCATCCCTGTAAACGTGAGGGCATGTGAAAGGGCGTGGATTATCTCGCTGCCGCTAACCTTTCCCACCATTTGATGCTCCCCTGATCAGGCAACAACTGGTGGAACACGCTGCCGCTTACGCACCAAATATTTCCTAACACATGCCCTCTCGTTTGGAGGGATGATGACTGTTCCAAAAAGTGAATAGGCCGCAGTGCGAGGGTCAGTGCGAGGGGTTGTTTCTTTTGACCCCCTTAACCTTCGAGAGAACAAGTGTTCGTTATTTGTACATGACATGTACGAGAAAAACCATTTTGGTATAGTGAACAAAATAGGACAAAAAGAACGGATCTACGCTACCTTCACGGTTGATCGCGAGATAAGAGCGTCCAGCTGCCTCGAAGAGACGATATGGATTCGACAGAATAGGTGGATTGAGTACACGGCATTCACGAAAATCCTACAGTAGGAAGTCTATTTAGGGTCTTCCCCAACCACTTTTCCAATGGAATTTTAAAGACCGCTTCCTTGCCGACGTCCTGTTATCTGCATTTTACTCAAGTTCTCAGTTCCGGCCTCATACAGGATCGTTCGACAGTTCACTCTTGAACAGTTCTTATCCTGTTTCTGACAGATGTTCAGTGTTACTACTTAAGCGGTTTCAAATCCCAACTTGTAATTGTGAAACGTTAGCAAATGATTTCGCTCCCAATTCAGCTGAATTTTGTGACAGATAAGGACAAATGGCATTTCAGTCGGCCCACAAAGTGGTAGGGCTTGCGGATGACGTAACTCGCGGCGAAGATAAACGAAAAGTTATTGCGCCTGTACAGACTTTCTCACGGGATGGGTTCGGCGTTATGCCAAACCTGTTGTCCACCGGTTGTTGAAGTAGGCAAGAGCCAAGACTGCAATGCCATTCCTATCAATCGTTTCCATCAGTTGTTGTCGCGTACTCCGCTTCAGCATTGGCAGAGAACGGCTTTGGCGTCTTGGTACACTCGTGCTGGTTGACACGCCCCCTTCATCAGCAGCGAACTAGAGTGTACTGTCCTTCTCATGAAGAATTGTACTGAAGTCCTAAGCGAATACACATATCAGTGTTGCATTTCCCTATCTTATCTTTGAATGAATCTCAGATAAAGTGATAAAAAACAAAGTTGAAATAGAAGAGCATCAAGGGACGCAACAGCTCAACAATATTGTGAGTAGAGAGGCAATGCAAAAATTTTGTAATGAAATTTGATGATAAGACCAGTTTGCAGTGGACGGAATTTTCCATGACTTACATGAACAAGCCGATAGACCGTGCTTGCTTCACAGTAGTCATAAAAAGCAGAAGAATGAAGAGTGGAATACGCGCTATCACCACATTTTCGTAAGCTGGCATCGAGAAGGGTGCCTCATTTTGTTAGTTACCGTTAGAAGAGCGGATGTCCTCAAAAAAAGCGTCTGCAGATGATAAAAAAGCGTCAGAAGATGATGTGAGTACCCTCCGTTTCTCTATAAAACTAACTCTGAGAAGCTGAATATGTCCTGAAGTCCTCACACACTGGAAAAGTTACATCACTCTGAAAGGGCCTATAGGAACCTGCAATTTGCTTGAAAGCGCAATGTACTAGAGGTGGATTGTATGCAAGATGGACAGGTTTACAGAACGAAAATGCAGTAATGAAGTTAGAATTACATTAAACTGATTCTTATTCGCTCGCGGCAAGACGCAATTAGGAAGGTCACGTGTCTAATCCTATCCTCCTGCGCTGTCTGCCTACTCCCTCTAACGCAGAGCTACCGTATGGCGTATAGCGTGATTATGATGGCGCATTGCTGACCGAATAGCGGGCGGAGAAGTAGGGGATATCAGTCTATCGCTACCCGCTGGCTGCATCACCACGCAGGCTCCTTTCAAGTAACAGGAGTGCAAGATTTCCAATGCTGTGGAGTGGCCCACTCCGCACATAGGGAGGATTTTAACCTGCTTAGTCGTGCAGGGCGTATTTAATCGGTTACTTCACTGACCAGAATATTTTTGACAGAACTCTATCAACTCGAGTTCACATTACAACTGACGTTGTTAGTAATCTTTGTTGACCTGTGCAAAGTTTCTGCGGACAGCGCCGCACTCTTTGAAAAGGGATGTTACGCTGTTCATCGAGTTCCTCCTTTAGTGTCCTTTCCGTCAGTGAAGGCGGGCTGCACAACTTCAGGTACTGATGAGATCAGTACCTAAGGTTCGAACATCTGGGAGCCGTAAGCCTGGATGTGCTCTTAACGCACTACGTATCGATATACAACTTGTCCGCACGAGAAAGCGACCGAATCATGTACTGATCCTCTTCTGCGCGCTCTCTCACGCTAACTGGTCCCAAGTTGACGTAGCAAGTAAAGCCATAGAGCTCCCAGGCGCTGGATATGGAGTCAGTTGACCCTAGCGTGCCTGGGAGCACAAAGCTCCAGTAGCTACGCTTGCGCTTTAGTACTTAGCTTCCGCTTTAGTACTTAGCTTCCTCAAGTCATTTCACCCGTGTTCAGTTGAAGACAACCAGTACGTTCTCGTCCGTGGATACAGGTCCTTGCCTTGTCCTTACACAGCCGTACGGCCAGCCACATGCCTAACTTGGGCCTGACGCGCTCCTTGTCTGCGCCCTCTCAACTCTGGTAGTTCTCTATCACCAACCATAAGTGCATGTTTCATTGCGGGATCTTGATATCGATGGAGCTGCTTCAGATAGCGCGGGCACAGTTTAGAGATGGCTCCGGGTGCCAGCAGCCCCGTTTTCCTGCACTTTGGAGCGGAGAACTGGCACACTACAGCAGCTGTGAGCCCATTCACCCCGCACATAGGAACATGTTGGAAGTTAGTGTCCAGAAGCATCTCTGTTAGCATTTAGATAAAAACCTGTTAAATGATTGGGAACCAAATGAGAGACGGTCACATTTGAAGAACAAGGAGTATTTTTACACTGTGGGGCACCATGGGTGACAGGAACTTGAAGACAAACAGGACATTTACCTCTGAGAACGGTCCTTCCCATATGTGAGGTGAATGAGTCAGCCTGTAGCAGAGTGCCCCTTTCTCTGCTCGAAGTGCAGTACACGGGAACGGGACCAAGGCTCGTCGTACCCAAGTGCCCTCTCCATGCTCCGCCCACGCTATTCTCAGACAGCAGCACTTGCGTCGATACGAAGATCCCGTAATGGGACACGCACTCAACAACGGAGAACGACCAGAGGTGAGGAGAGGTAGACAAGGAATGGCTATGGTCAGGCGCCTGCCTGACAGTGCGGCACCGCGGGTGGAGTATCGAGACGGCAACCGACAATCACTACCCTCCAGCACCAATCTTGTGCATTTTTATCGGACAACGTGACACGCACTTGCAGCTGCGGACTCGTTCGCCCCACACATTGCAAGGTCCAGGATCCATGCAGATGAGGGTACAGCTTGTCTACAAAGCACCTGAACCTCGCAAGCTCCTCGAGGTATTCCTCCTGTGGAAAGCGGTCGCTCGTATAAGCCTCGTTTTGCTGAGCCTCGCAGATACGAAGGAAACCAAAAAACTGAGCCCTTTCAATAAGGTGGGGTACCTTGAGCACTTGTTGGTGTGGATTACAGTTGCGCTAGTGTAACCCCACGTAAAAGCAACCATTGCTTTTCAAGCCATCACTTCGAGTTCATTCATGGTGCTCGGCATAAAGTGCTCCGTGCAAAGAATAAATTGAGAGTCAGGGTATGAGGCATTTATGAGCCTAGTGGGATAGAGCTATTT
>MU912802.1:0-18409 GCA_036418165.1 Cooperia oncophora
TGGCACCAACACACCTCTGATGCAGTCGCGAAGCGGATTCAAACCAAACAAAAGTGACATTTTCGCCTAGGGGGATACTACTCCCACAGATACATTTTCAGCCAAAGATGCCCCCTGGTAAAGAGCTGTTAAAAATGTGGCCAGAGTTCCAAGAAATGGGGCAGTAACGGGTAAGTAGTGCAACATTCTCGTCGCTTCTAACTCGCGACTGTTTCTTTGCACCTTCCAGCTTTGAAGACCCTGGAACAACAGCGCCAGGATGGCTATAGTCCGTGCATATAAAGAACAGAAGAACACGCAAATTGTGTCCTACTACGTGCAGACCTGTGTACGCACAAGCAGCGCAATACTCTTAGAGGATTCTTTCTTACAGCTGTTCCTGCTTCTAAAGCCTCTAGCCTACGTTCGTATCTAGTTCCCAATTGCTGATACCTACAACACGTAACGTACGTAAAAAAGGTGGCGCAAACATTCTTAACGACCTTCCATCCTTCTATCTACGCTGTTTACTCAAAAACTTTGTTGAAGAACAAATCTGCTTGATTCCGGTCGGAGTAGCCACGCAGCTATCAATTACAATCGGAACCGGTTGCTAACCATGGTGACCAGGTCACGCAACCAATTCCGCAAAAAAGCGTGGACAAGACGAGCGAGCCAAGTTGTAGAAAACAATGGCGCTGAGGAGAGACCGGATGCAATGAGCGAGACTCACACGTCCGTGACATTCACACCAGGATCTAGGCGATTTAGGCCGCTTTCACAGCTTGCGTTCGTGAAGAAATGGCAAATAGCGGAAAAATGCAAGAAGTGCGGAATCTGCAGAAATGCCGAAAGTGAAGAAGTGCGGAATCTGCAGAAATGCCGAAAGTGCGGAATGTGCAGAAAAGCAACCGATACGTATCGATTTTCCGCACTTTCGGCATTTCTGCACTTTCCGCACTTCTTCACTTTCGGCATTTCTGCATTTCTTCAAGTCGATAAGTATCTATTGCTTTTCTGCAGATTCCGCACTTCTGCATTTTCCGCATTTCTGCATTTACGCTGGGTATTATGGATGGAAAGTCCCCTCTGAGTAGAACTGGGGGCAGTGTTCAAGCTATAGGAAGTGTTTTGAAAAAAAATCCTTTTCATGCGGTGTGACCCTTCTTCGATTCGATTTTCAACATGGGTCCCCATTTCCCTGTGAAGCCTTTCACTCCTTGTGTTTGACTGCGAGACGGAGGCTGTGTCACCTCTTTGCTTTCAACCCCTTAATAGTTCCTATTTGTTCAATTCTTAACTAATTGCGTGGTTTGTCAGTCAACGATTTTTCTTTAAGTGAATTTCAGAGCTACAATTACTCAGGTATAGCTGCAGTGCCGGATGACATTTCGCAGGTTGATACGAATCTGCTAGGTCTGATTTTGTAGCTAGTTCAGACCCAACTTCACTTGGACCTCTTTTTTTAGTATTAGCCGCTGTTGTGGCACAATAAATCCCTAACCAGAGAAGCCCCGCCAACGTACCATGGAACTTTGATTGGAGACCTGGGTAGACCGATAGAGTTCAAAGTAGATAGCAAAACTGCAACCTGCATTTCACAAGCAACTTATGAGCAGGTAAAGTTTGTAATGGTGCAGTAGGGTGGAGGCTTGGTGGTGAGCTGTGAAGCATAAGCGAGGAATCGCATACGAAAAATCGAATCGTCGAAACCACCAACCTACCCACTGCGATTTGACAGTTGCAGTTTTGCTATCTATATTTGTAAATAACCTTATAGACTCTATCGATCTACCCAGGTCTCCATTCAAAGTTCCATGGTAAGTTGGCGGACTTCCCTAGTAAGACGTGTAGGGAATATTCCTAGCAGGACAGAAACGCCCCTGAGCAGCCACTGTGAGGCGCCCTTTCTAAGGAAGGTCCCCCTATAGCGCCCCTTATAGCAACATACCGCCCCCGATGCCCACCGCGCCCGCCCGCCCACACGTGTACGACCGATGCTGATGCTCTATCGGATCATTTTGCGAAGTACAACACGAAACGGAGGAGATTAATATGCAGCGATTGCGTGCTACATAGATATATGAATACCTACATGCAGCCGTACCTCATAGCGATCCTTGGCACGATGCCAACGGGAAACTCGTCCGAAATTGCTTCCTCGATCACGCAGAACAAAGGCTTTTTTTACAACTTTTATGTCGTTTCACTTCGCCTTTTCGTCGTTTGCCAAGATAGCACCCCTGCTACCAATTTTGACTGAGTACAAATTATCGTGCCTTATGTCTTCAAACTTGGAGAGCGAAAAAAGAAAGGTGAGCCTTGCGAGACTTCCACAGATGGATCGAAATTCCTTTCGGGAGTGAGAACGGTGCGAATGTTAATTTGATAAGCCATCGTTTGCAAGGGTATACTAACTCTACTAAATCTACTATAGATACGATGCGAATTTTCAGAACTGTTTTGTAGAGCTCCCCTTCCTTTTTTGAACGGTTACCTTGATACCACTGCTAGCTTGATAGCTGACAGAAAACTCGGAGGTTATCAAGTCTCCCGATATGTCAGGTCATATTTCTCACTTTGGGGACGGTAGGCATCGTCCCCAAAGTGAGATATCTAATTGAGATACTGTGGTCTTTAGTGTCCTCTTACACAGCTAAATTACTGAATTTCTACAGTACTACTGGACCAGAGGGAGTCAAATGTCCCGCTCAACAGTGATCAAACTCTCGAAATAGCACTTTGGAAGGTTGGAGAGTTCGCATACAGCTTTTTAGGACTCCCCTAAATCAGTTCTCACAGTCAACCCTCTATAGATTTCCCGCTTGTATCTATAGTAGGCCTTGGCATTTTGTTAACGATCGTGCAGCTACCCAATATGATTGCACCTGATCGAGAGACTTGCCCGGCTATCATGAACAAAAAGACGCAGATCTACCCCTTCTTTCTTTGTATTTTATATATCAATGCCCTTTAGAACTGTCGGAAACGCATATATCGGTCAGAACGGAGGAACAGATATAAAATGGACCAGGACCGACTACCTCTTAATTTTGGCATGGTTGTGATGTCAGTTTAGTTGTTCACTTGAGCCGACCAAGATCGTTAACATTTATAAAATGACTCGACAGGTCGACCCAGCACACCACAGGTTATAACGCTCCCACAGATATGGGCCATAAGTCATTAACTCATAGCCTCATAGCGAGTATTAGCCCACGAGCATTAGCCCACGAGCATTTATGTAATCGTAATGTCGTAGTTGATACTTATAATGAAGGCAATTACGACATTTTTGATCCAACATCAAAGACGAATAGGGAGACTCAACCCCCTTTTGAATCAGTGGGAGACATCCGAGCGCGGGTGTTCTGGACAGAATCTAATTGAATGCCACTTGATGAGGTGCTCAGAATCACAAGAGCACTGCGCAGATTTTCGGATGATTTATAGATCGATAACTCATGGTCTCTCTGCGAGTAAGATATTGGACGAAGTAAGGTAAAGAATCGGGAAAACAAGGAAACTCCATTGTCCCTCATCTGCCCTAGTGGTCGACTACTGACTCAGGTTCAATTATCGAGACACGCCGCGCATGTGGAGAAATTGTCCAGATTTTTTGACTAGGGTGTGAGAGGAAAACTCTAGTGAGAGACCGTGGGCGCGCACAAGCTTCGAGCCTCATTCAAAACTTACTACACTGGAACTTAGGAAAAAAAAGACCAAGCACATATCGACTGAACTCCGATTGTTTAGTGTCGCAGGGAGCGGTGCAAGCGAACACTGGGTCAGATCAATATTACTGCGCTGGCGATATATCTCAGCCGTGGGCGATAAAGATGTCCTGTAAAGTATGTTCCTTGGTATCGTTTTACTCAAATATATTTCTTAATCACTGCTTTTAAACGGATTCCATGCAGTATTAGCTGCCATCAGGTGGGTCCTGGAGATATATAATCAAGCCCATGAAATTACCACTTGCAGTCATTGCTTGAAATTAGTTCATTTCGATGTTCAGCTCAGTGCACGTTTCGATGTTAGGGGAATTTTTAGCTAAATACCACTCCCCTATTTTCTGCCTCAGTATGACCTCTCATTTCCAGTGACAGCTACCAAATGCGACCCCCGTTTAGGACCCCCAAAGAAGACATGATCCAGCTTGAGCAGCAACAACTTGATCTTCCATTGCATAGGCTGCTCTTCTAGTCACAACTGAAGCCAGGTGTTCTAATAAATCGTCAACCTTTGACCCGCTTTCCACATGTAAGTGCGGACGCGACCGGGCACTACGTTGATTTAACACAGCACGCTGACGTCACGGAGGTCCACGTGAGCTGTCGGTGTCGCGTGTCGATCTTAAGAGAACTTTGGGACGATTTTGCCTCTTTTCTTTAGCTAGTTAGTTCATTCCTTCTCTATATTACCAGCCTCGCATCCTTTATCTGCACATTTGCTGTAAATGACAATGCTGTCTCAAACACTTTGAAATAAAGAAGGAAGAGAACATCCTCTCTGTTGCTTCGCGGAAGTATCTGTAAGTATCACATCTGTCTTTTGAGATATGCTTCTTCCTCATGAAATGACTTGCAGAAATGCAAGAAAAACGTGAACAGCTTCTCTGTATCGTAAGAGGCCCATATCCTTATTTAACACCATTCTGTTCTCTTATGATCCAAAGATATTCCAAAACTCTGTAATATCAACGGCCTGCAGACATTTCCTGCTATTTAGCAGAACGTTGTCGTAATGGACAAAGGTTCTATCTCGCGCAAAACACGGATTTCAGGGATGAACTTTAGCAACTGGAAACACCCAAGACACTCTTAATTTGCCGCTCCGTCACGCGTGGTGACAGGGTCGGCGTTTACTTAAAGGCAATTGGCACGATGATTTGGTGCTCGGCCTAAAATGCTAGTAGGGCTATATAGTGGGGAAATGGCGAAAGAACGGAGTGAAACGGTCAAAATCCTGCGAAGAAAGAGCCTCCGTTCTCAATGACTTAAATCGATTTTGGACGAGTTTCCCGTAGGCATCTTGCCAATAACGCTACTGAAGGTACGGCTGCATATGTACATATCCATGCAGCATCACGGCCGCTTCATACCAATCCCTTCGCTTCATAATTTACTTAGCAAATGAAGCAGTACGAGCGTCAGGAACGGTCGTCCATTTGTGGGCGGGCGGGCGGCGGGCGTTCGGGTCGGCATGTTGTAGCTTGATAGGGCCCTTATAAGGGCACCTTCCTCGGAAAGCTCAGAACGAATTCCGTTCTGGCGGGCGTATTAATCTTACTCGCCTGGGGCGATTTATCGTGCCAGCTGCCTTTTATTTATGCTAGCCTATGGAATAGATCTTCGAATTTCATGCAGACTACAACATCATAGACATTTATTTTTGATACTACACCTTGTTGCTTGTCATCTTCCTGGACCCACCCCGTCGCGAATCACAGTTTTTCTTCTGTCAAATGCTCCTAGCATGTGTTGGAAACCTTTTTAAGACTTTCCCACAAAGCGAGGAACTTGTTTGACAGCAACAGTTTTCACCCGTGAACTTTTCGTTAGAGTATAAAACAAGTTGGACAGTACCATATAATTACAATGAATTACACTTCTAATCAGGGTACAGCATCGTTGTGGGAAACACGTGGGGGGGGGTCGTATTTGGTCGTTGTTGGGAGAGGGAGGATCGTGCGTGCCTTTTCGAGCTTTTCCTATTTCACATTGGCTGCATACTCCCCACCTCGACAGCAAAATCCTTGGGGAAAAGGATGGACTCGGGAAATTCCGGAAAAGTGGTAGGTACGTGGGGAACGGGGTTGCTCCCCTGGTGGGGCGGGGGTCGTAACGAGCCCCTGAGAGTCGCACAAACATCCATCCATCACGATGCTGCAACCTGCTTTCAGCCAGAGACGAAGATAATGTAGTAGCAGTGACACGCTTACCACGCGCGCAGTTTAGGGACCAAATCGTTCGGGGCTCGCTCCTACCAGGCCAACTAAGCCTTCTACCATAGGAGGAGCGGGTTCGAGACAAAAGGCATGACGTTAAGAACACTGACTTGCACATCGGGTGGCCCTCGCAAATCATTGTATAGGCTATATTGCATTCAATAACCCGATTCTGAATTGAGTAGAATGCAAGCTGCATCTCCTAGAGGGACTGACCAACGGTGAAGACTATCTCTCATTAGACCTTCGATCAATCCTGAACCGAATAAGGTATTGTTCACAGTCTCCAGGCCCTGACGAAACGGCGGTTGGGAGAAAAGCAATAAATAGTCATCGATCGGAGAATCGCCCAACCGCCCAACCGTCCAACCGCCGCGGTTGGGCGGTTGGGCGAAAAGCAGTAGATGTGTATCGATTTCGCTGGCGAAAAACGCCACCGCGATGGAGCTAGCGTTTTGTCGAAGGCGAAAAACGTCGCGGTTTGGCGAAACGCCCGTCGATACGTACCAAAACCCTTTCGCCCAACCGCCAGGCTCTTCGCCCAACCGCCAGTCGATATGTATCGAAAGCTTTTCGCCGAACCGCCGCGTTTCAGAGAAACGCTGGACCGCAGAGTGTGAACAATGCCTAAAGACCGCAGAGTGTGAACAATGCCTAACGTGAATAAGGCCGCGTTCATAGCTTGTAGTGACAAAAGTAGGCAGAATTGACGGAAAGGGTTTCCGCATATGTCGTTTTCAAATCGATACGTGCCTACTGGTTTTTGTCAACTCGTCACTTTTGCATTTCGTCACTATCGCAAGCTCTAAGCACGGCTAACACCTACACAAGCAGTTCAACAAGGGGTAGAAAATATTTTAATGGAAAATATTGCAATAGAAAAATAAATGGAAAACCAATGAAAAATCACAGTGGAAACGTGCAATGGAAAATATTTCAAAATAACGTTTGGAGAGTATCTTGGAGCATGCCAAACGCGTAAATTTGTCGTCTAATATCGCATCCAAGCTAAACAAGCAGTTTTGGAGCTTCGCAAGTAATATTGTTCAAAATTGGCGCCGATTCAACTGCTCGCTGGTGGTCCCGTCACGCGATTGGCCATTCCACGTGGCCACGCCCTCGGAATGACGCGGATCGGCCATTCGCGCTGGTCTGCGTAGCGGTCGTTGGTGCTCGTCGGATTTGACTCTGAGGTAATGCTTTTTCGTAATGTGATCATTCTGCTCCTATCCTTGACCTCCTCCCGTAGTGTAGTTAAGTTACGTTCAATATTCGGGTCCTGCTGGTGCTTTCAGAATGCTGTAAGTAAGTGGCACATACGCGGTATTTCGGGCTAGCTACTCGTCTCTAGAAGTACGGCGTACTTAATAACTAATTACGTCAACAAATTTAGGTAGTCGATCTGGTAGTGATTATCATCAATTCATCATTACTATACGTACCTAGCCAGCTAAGTAAGCTAAGCTAGTTGAATCCTGTCGATTAAGAAGTAACTCTAGGAGTTCTTAAGACTGACTGACGCTATGGCTGACGAAGGACATGTAAGATTTCTTTGAGTTTTGATTTACATTGTTTTTCTCGCAGCTGGACCCTCAACGCGGTAGGTTGTAAAGGAACCGTTTAGAGCATTCTAATGACAAACCGTTTCAGAATGGAAATGCTACTGGAGAAGTTGAGCCAGAGAACTTCCGCAAGATCTTCGTTGGAGGCCTCACTGGAAATACTACGGATGAGGTCATGCGCGAGTTCTACCAACAGTTTGGAGAGTTGACTGATATCATCGTTATGCGGGATCCTAACACAAAACGGTCCAGAGGATTCGGATTCGTGACGTTCGCTTGTAAAGCAAATGTGAGTGGCCTTTAGGTAGCTTTGTAAATCGTGAGGAACGATACATTATTATCTAGGTGGATGCCGCGATGGCCGCTCGCCCACATGTTATCGATGGCAAAACAGTTGACCCAAAAAGAGCGGTGCCGAGAGATGATAAGAATCGCAACGAGTCAAATGTGTCCACGAAGCGTCTTTACGTAAGCGGTGTTCGCGAGGACCATACAGAGGAGATGTTTACCGAGTACTTCGGAAAGTACGGGAATGTTGTGAAGGTAAATAAAGACTTCAAGTTTGCGATAAGAGTTGTTGTATCCTTACGTTTAGTCGGAAATCATCCTGGACAAAGTCACCAATAAGCCGCGTGGATTCGGTTTCGTCACCTTCGATGACTACGATCCAGTGGATCAGTGCGTTCTGCTGCGTAGCCACATGATCAACGGCTTCAGATGCGACGTGAAGAAGGGTCTTTCCAAGGATGAAATGAATAAAGTAGTTAGTTTTCCGGTTTTTCCGTGTTCAGTGGAGCAGTGCATACAATTGCATTTAGGCTCAAACCAGCCGTGACCGTGTGGATCGTATGGGACGCTCCCGCGGAGATGCTCGTGGAGGTGGACCAGGAGGTTGGGGTGGAACGACTCGTGGTGGTTACGGAGCACAGGGTGGGTACGGTGAGTTCAGTTGCTCTGCTGACTGAGTTCTACCACAGTTTCACTTCCTCTCAATCTATTGATTCTCTAAAAATTACACATTCGAAGGTGCCACAGCTGCAAAACCTACAACTACAGGTTATGGTGGACCTCCAGGAGGAGGGTATGGCCAGCAAAGTTATGGAGGATATGGTCAACAAGGATGGGGAGATCAAGCCGGAGCTGGATGGGGACAGCAGGCAGGTGGTGGCTGGGGAGGACAAAGTGGTGGCTGGGGCCAAGCAGCCGGAGGATGGACTGGCCAGCCATCTGGTCAACAGCAATGGGCAAATGCTCAAGGCGGTGGCAGATACTAATTAGATCTCTATTTGTCGCGTTTCTTCTTTATGTGTTGTCTCCCACGAAGTGTTTTCTGATCTGCTCGTTGTTGTCATTCTAACTCACTGTATTAAATGCTGATGTTTCCAACAGGAAGGTGTTTGCTTAATCTGAATGTATAGTTGGAATAAATTATTCCGTTGTTCCTCTCCTATCTCAACTTTTTGAGGCGTGGCCTCATTTTATCTGGCACAATGAGACGTGTTTGTGTTCTGAAATGTGTTGAAGCGGTTATTAATCTAATAAATTGTGAAGAATAATTCTTTGTTATGTTGGGGATCAAAAAAGAAAGCGAACGGAATATCCAAGAAGAGGGTTATAGAAAAGTGGAAAAGTATGGCAGGTGTTGCTGGTGGGTTGTAGTTCGCTCTTTTAGGTGTGTTATGACTGAAGCGTTTGGTTTGGTGGCTGCGGGGCGAGCGGTAAGTGCCTAGAAGGCTGAAAAAATGCTAAGAGTACGAGTGCAGCAGTTTGGTGTTCAGCCTTCACAATTCATACAAGCGGGTGAAAGAGAATTCCTGTGTGAGATAGAAGAGGCGTCGAATGTCAACCACGTGGTGGTCTTCATCACCGGTGTGCACCCTTTTCCAGATGGATTGGGAGGTTCAGGTGCGAGGGTTCATCGCAATTACCTTCTAATATCACGTTATCTGAACGTTTGTAGTGTATGTTCGGTGGCCATCACCTGGCGGCCAGGATGCTGGTTGGCACTACCTTGGTTTCATATGTAACATGAAGCCTAGCGTCATTTTCAAAATCGCTCAGGTAGGCTTGTCCTCCTATACATATTTGATACTGATATTTTTTTCAAACATTCCAAAGAAATTCGCAATAGAGGGCAAATGACTGAGAAGTCTTGAGATGATTACTAGTGCACACTTGGGCGCAGTTCGGCTTGTTGTGGACATCAAATGGTACTCAGATAAGCTTGTACAGGCGCGTTGTGAAGAATTATGAACTCCATTGACCAAAGTAGCTCACTCGAACAATTTCACAACTTCTCAGGGGTTTACAAGTCTTAGCAATGGGAGACCTGTTACTGAACATGACCAAACAAGTAACAAAGGGAACTAAAGGTGCAGAATGCCCCCCCCCCTCAAAGCTGAAAGGCGCCCACATTCACTCCTCTTACGTAGATGACTTCAGGAATACATTTTTCAGAGCAAATCAAACTGTGTAATAATTTCCAACTTTTTATGTCATGGGTAAGGTATTCGCGAAAAGGGTTCGACTTGTCGAATGTTGTTGCTAGATGTAATTGATCAAAGCACTTTTCATAAAATAATTTTTTCCTTATTCTTTGCTAGCGGTTACGTCACTCATGTATTTCGAAGGTTTCATGAGGCCTCGCTTCTCTGTTCTGTCTGGAGACCAAGGTTCAGGCTCAGCGCGTAGATGACTCGAGTTCAATGGAGTTTTTGAAACGGATAAGCGACAACAATTGGTGGGAAACCACTTATACGAAAGCCACCAGACAGTAGTGTCGCTCGCTCGCTTCAACTGGTGCAAAAGGAGTCTGACGACTCGCCAAACACCTCCTGACACGCCCCGTCATTCTCAGCGAACAAGACCGTAGTCCGACCGCAGAGAACAAATAGTTTCCACATATTTAATTCTATACTTTGATCTGTTGAACGGACACGGGCGCCGCTGAGTGGCACTCCCTCCTTAGTCTTACAGCTGTTTCGACGCATCCAGATTTCTATGATGTTCGCAACGACAACATATTATTCAAAGATCGATCGAATGTTTTGAGGGTACATCGGCATTTTGAGCGTTTTCACGGACATTTTTGAGCTTTGGAGGGGCAGTCGGCGAAACACTGGCGTGCGTCCAAAATGCTCTATCGATATCTGTACTTCCATTGTCCCTCAAAACGCTGCTGTGCGCTGGCATACGCCGCTGTACGATGAGATTGAAGCAAAGTATGGACACAGGCGTACTCATTTTTTTGTGGCCCTCAGAGGAACTATCGAACTTACATGTCACTTTTCGAAACCTCTTTTTTTATAGCTCCACTTGTCTGAAGTTCGCCATACGGGTGTATTTAGTGGAGGTATGAGTGCTGGAGCATCAGGATCAGTACAGATAGGCATAATGGTGGAGCCACTTTCTGCTATCGAAGGACGAGAAGCTGCTGAAGGAACTCAAACCAGTCAGCAGGTATTCCAGATTGGTTTAGTAAGCTTTCCCAGCATTTGTTCATGTTACAGTCAACACTGAGCGAATTCGCGGAAACTTTACTGCGCAACTTGGTGAATCATGCTGAGTCCTACACAACACGATTGCCTAGACCGGATGGACAAGGTACTGTAGCTGGACAAGAAGTGGTTCTAATGCTTTTTTCTAACACGCTAATAAAAATCGCGTTGACGGCAACTATTACAGATGTCTGCATGGGAGCTAATGTTTCTGTTTCAGGATTTGCTGACTACATCCCGGTTTCGGCGCTACAAGAATGGTACAACAACTTTCAGCGGCGATTCCAGCAGAATCCATATTTCTGGAGATCTCTTCGTAATGTGTAGGGTGTATCTCCTTGTCTTTCAAACATATTTGTGATCAACATGATATCGTGTCTGCCAAGTCAAGCCTGTTTGTATAAGAAAATATTGCTTTGGTGGCTTTGTAACCTGTGATTGATATGAAACGTCTTTAAGTATGGTTCCATTGTGGAGCAAGAAACTATCGATTCGCTATTGATTTGTGTGGCACTTGGCTATTACTGAGCGCGCCGGCTGCTTGTTGGACACATCGATTGTAACTGCTGGAGACGTGTCGGGCACTTGGGATTATAGCAGCTGGGAAGGAACAGCCGAACAGCTCAGATTATCCTCCGCTGCATAGTAAATATTCAGTGGGGCAGTGAATCGCAACTTTCCGTACGATTGAGGTAATGAAGTAGTGCGGTGTTATGGACTGTGTTTTGCCTCGCAACGAAATCATAAAATTCTCTTTGAACCCTTGCAACGCTTGTGATACTACTCACTATATTTGTTCTAGAGGCGGTGGGATGATATGGATTGCATCGGTATTAGAGCGCACAATCCATAGCAGGGCACATCATTGGTTGGGGATTTTGGTCGGGTCCGTGGACTCCACCCTTTTTTTGAAGGTTGGTACGACCTTCCCTCCTCTCCGGCACTCTCTCCCTCCTCATCGAGCTGTCGAGCAGGGGGGGGGGAGGGCTAGCGCATGTGAGACGAGGAAAGCCTCGTGAAAAATACGACGACACTTTTCCAAAGTTTGCCGAAAATTCCCTACTTTCAGCTAAAACATTTTAGTCAGCAGGAGAGTGGTATATAGTACACATGAAACAGGAAAATCACGAAAAGTCAACCACCTCTCCCAGAAGGCGAGAAGTAAGCGGAAAGTAAATGCGGCCCCCCACACTTCCCAGCAACAACAGTAGTACGACCCCCCCCCTTACAACGTCCGTGAAGCGAGAAAAATCAACTATCAAAATAAATTTTCCCAGCCCAAATACGACCCTCCTTTCCCAGGCGACCAAATACGACTCCCCTGTGGGGATTCCCCAACAACGATGTGCCCTGATCTATAGTCCCCATCCTCCACCTCGCACTTGCACCGCGTCTCCCACTCCGGATAACTCGTCCACAACCCTCAACTTCTCAAGCACTGGGTTGCGGTATGTAGTTACAGTGCGGTGTATAGGCGGAATTTTTTACTTGATGGTGTTTAGTGTGAGACCATGTGTTCTTGCTGACAATACTGACAATAATGAAGAATATCTATTAATCTGGACGTATCCCTAAGTTTCGGCGGAGTCACGCCTGGCATAATAATCTGTTCGCGTCATAATCACATTGCCAGGGCTCTTAATCACATTCAAATCATGTCATTAATATGTTCAAATGTCACATATACTATCTGAGAGGGTTCTGGAGGCATTCTAGAACAGAAAAATGTGTAGCTAGTATGTAATTGTAGTGATAGGTTTATTCTAGGCGGAGTGGCCTTGTAGCTGGATTGTGGGATTCAGGAAAGGTCACGCTTTGAGTATATGATGGAGTACCTACGGGTTATAATTACATGTCACAATAGTATCCATAAGTTCTATGTATCAATTAGGTGTTAAAATAAAATTATAAAATAATTAAAAAATAATAAATAAAATAATTAAAATATGTTATAATAAAATTATTACTTGTTAAAGGATGCACAGGCAGGTTCTGGTTGCAATCCAGAACACGCAGTACTATCTAAATAACCCTACAAGTCTGTAAGTCTGTATGTCGAAAAGGGAGCAACATCAGTGATTATGCCTGGTTAGCGCGCAGGAGAACCATTTTTCCGACATTGATCGTTAAAAATGTCTCGAAGGCAGACTTCGAAAGCAGCCAGAGGAAAGTTCGCAGGTAGAAGGGTTGGATCAGAAGTGTACTCGCTAGTCGATTCGCTTGTGAAGAAAAGGAAGATAAAATGGTCGAAATGCTCAAACTAGCTCTACTTGTGCCAAGCGAGAGGCATTGAGTCGATATGGATAGCGTATGAGGGGCCAGACAAAACAGCGAGAGTGCATGCAAACGAGCATGATAGCTGACAAGACGTCTATCAACTAGCATGGAAACATTTGAGCAACCTTGTGCATTACCGTAGTTAGTTTACCCTAACGTGAAATTTACTTAGGGTTGCTCGTTGCAGTTCACATTACCTCTCCCACGAAGCAGTTAGGTACTTCAGGTGATCGCGGGCTCTGCCTTTGAATATGCTTCAGCTAAATAAAAAAGGTCTATGAAATTCGGATATGTGACAAGACAATATCGATTGGCCGCACTGGTGGGCGTGGCGTGCGACGTCGCGCCCGCAAATGACGATGTTTCTAGGCGTAGATGGCGATATTAAACAATTCGTAAACAAAAAAAGTCGTAAATGTCTACTGTGTCGAAATTGTCGTAACAAGATCATAAGTCCAGGTTGTTAGGTTGCGTACAAAACCCGCGAAAATTTCGCGTGAAGTTAAAAACGTTGCGTTGTCAGTGCACACAATCGGGCGCACCGTACGGTTTAGCTAGCTCCGGGGTGGGGCAGCGACTCGCCCGACCCTTGCGCCCACCGGCCCCGGGGCTAGATTACAGTACTCTACGCCAAAATCAAATGGTCCAGGTAGTCTAAAGTCCCGTTATTGCAATCACGGCCTAATCTTACGCGCAATTTGGGGTACTGTGCCAGCCTGAAAACGTGAACCTACTGTTGAATCTCCCATGGAATCCTGCAGTCGCTATCAATAGTCCCTGCTTTTGTCAGTACTGAAAAGCATAGTTTTGTAATGCAATGATTCCACAACTTAACAACTTGGAATTCGAAAGTGCAGACAAGTTGTCGGGAGAAGAGAAAGCAGTGCAAACAAGGTGCAGGCAGCAATTAATCGCTAATTAATTTGGTACTAACGCTAGCCGCATTAGCCGAAATACACCGTATTCCTTACTATCAATGTTGTGATTCAACAGATTCTGATGACTGGAGAACATCATGAATTTCACACTCTGGATTGTTAGAGCACCTCAGTAACCCTGGACACATGACTGTAGTGACGTACACCTGAGTCGGACCACTCGCACTTCTCTAACATTCAGTTAGTTAAATATGTTGTGTTATATCAAACTGCTTGTTCCTACAATACAATACAGTGCAATCAGGAAAATCTTCGCTGAGTGCCAACAGCCAGTGTGGTGCAGGCTTTTCACCCGCTCCAAAACGAATCCCGCAAAGTTCTTTGAAGAGCGTTTGAGAATCGTATTACAGACAGTGTATGGACGAATTTTCTTTGTGTAAATGTGGGTACATTCGACCCATGAGAGCTGTAATGACGTGAACCGCGGGATGGATGGAGTCTATGGAGTTGAGCGGTTTTTTTTCCTCGGATACTCCCTTCTCACTCAGAAAGACATTTCTAGACGAAGAACTGGTAGAGATCGGGTGTCATGGGGGGGGGGATTATCGGTGCAGGCCTAGAGACTACGTCCATTCCCTTCGCAGTGGTGATACTTTCAGCTGTCGATTAACGGTTAGGGCACGGACGATGAAGCGAGAATATCTGTGATGATGACTATAGCGTTATCCTCGAGAAAGTATGGGCGATGGGTGGCGGCATGGCTTTGAGTGCAGCCTGAGGAGATTTTTTTACCAATTGTAGCGGACTCAGTATGGCAGCGTTCAGACTTCGCGACGGCAGCGCTTCGGTCGCGCGTTCGACGCGATCGATGCAGTCGAAAGCATGCGCATCGATCGCGCCGAACGCGCGACCGAAGCGCTGCCGTCGCGAAGTCTGAACGCTGCCTATGACATCATTATTGGAACAAGGGGTCGCCCTGGCTGCGCTTCCAGCCGCGCCACTTGAAACGCCCAGTCGTTTGTGTGGATCACCACTGCACATTATGATGATACTCCCAAGAGCGCGTTCAGACTTCGCGATCGCGCGATCCGATCGCGCTACTGGGATGGGTGAAATTCACACCGGGAGGGCGGGTTTGTTCATGTTTATTGTGTTTATTTAAAAGAGAACAGGAACAATAAACATGAACAAACATGACCCCCCCCCGGTGTGAATTTCACCCATCCCAGTAGCGCGATCGGATCGCGCGATCCGAGCGATCTGAAGTCTGAACGCGCTCTTATGTAGATGGGTGAGTCAACCTAGAGCAGCAGTAATTCTATTCAGATGACAATGATTCTAGTTTGAACAAGCGGTCCTCTCATGGAAAATGCTCCGAGGTTATTAGAGCTCTGCATGTGCTTGATCAGATACTCAAAGCTGAGCTGGCCTGAATACTCGATCCGGGACCACCCGTCGTCGATCTAGGACGATCAGCCAAGCCAGGCCACCTCGCCTCACATTAAACCTTTAACACCAACTAGTATGTAGACGTTTCTTGTACTGGGTTTTCACAGGCGCATTGTTTCAAAGGCTCTTCAATAGTCAGGAGGAAGGTCTATCTCCGGACAGCATTCCATCACTTTCACCGTCCAATAAGTGCGAGACACAGTGGTTTCATTTCAATTGTTCTACCGCAGTCCAGCCGCGGACCACCTAGCTGATGCCGGTAATGCAGTACACAGACATTTCGAACGGAAAACATACAAAACCTGGAAGGAATGTCATCGAATTTCTCCGATTCCGCCAAAATTACATCAAATAAGACTTGACTCAAATCCTATCAAAACAGCCAATAATAGAGGAATACGACGAGAACCTCACCTGTATCACCTGTGCTCCCGTTGATCATCGAGTTCCTCGAGCGGGCGCCAGTAACGTCTCCATTCGTCCCTGCAACGTGCAAGAGTTGCCCAATGGACTCTCTCTGCTCGAGGGACACGATGAACTTCATACCATTCGTTCAGAGCTTTCACGAAGAAGTCTGACCATCGCATAGGCGGTCGTCCAGGCGTTCGCTTGACATCCCGTGGAATCCAGTCGGTGATCGCTCTGGTCCAGCGGTCGTCCTCGAAACGCATGACGTGCCCGGCCCACCTGATCTTCGAAACCTTGGCAAATGCGGCGGCGTCTCTGATCTTCGATCGGAGTGCGGAGCTCCGGATTCCCTCTCTCACTTGCGTGTAGCGGGAAACTCCGAGCATCGCCCTTTCGATGGCGCGTTGAATAACACCGACCGCATGCTCATCCTGCTTTCGTAGAGTCCAAGTCTCTGAGGCGTACGTCAAGGCAGGAAGGACCGCGGAATCGAAGAGGTGGGCACGGAGCTTGGTGTTCTTCGTCTTCTTCGCTACTCCCTCGATGTTCTTGAAGGCTCCCCAAGCCGCTCGCTTCCTCCTGCTCAGCTCTGGAGCTAGGTCATTCATCATATTGATTTCACGACCTAGGTACACATAGCTAGAGCATTCAGAGATGGTCGTTCCGTTGAGCGTGAATGGGGCATCAGATACCAATCCGTTTCTCATGAACATCGTCTTCGTTAGATTCAGCCGTAGACCGATTTTTCCACATGCGCATTCGAAACCAGCCAGCTGCTTGCTCGACATTTGGTGTCAGTAGCAGACGGGAGACGTGCAACAGAATGGGAGATGTGCAACAGAATCGTCCGGGGCAATCCCGTGGCACGCGGCGAATGACTCAGCAGCTCACTTACGTGCATTTGCTAGCCGATAGCTTTGCGACTGGAGCAAATGATTTACTACAGCGTACATCCGCAACATTTAGCAGGTTTCATCAATGATTGAAAATCTAATGATGTTTTTCTTGATAGTAACACACAATTGTTTGGCGGTTCCATAAACGCAACTTCAGGAAATAAACAGATACAAAAGAAATCAGATAAGGCCGTGATTCTCCCTATGTTTATGTGGTTCACATGATTTGCGCAGTCGCGCGTCAATATTTAATAGATGGATGGCCAAGTTTTCCTGTGAGCTGCTGTAAAAGATGACCCACCAGAGCAAATGTTAAAGACCCCAATGAATTTCATGCTCTAATTGAACTTTTCCATTCTCTGACTGAAAACGTAACCGTATCTGAACACAAGACTCGATCCTGGGTGATATCAATCTTCACCGTCCCTTCAATAACCCTGTTCAAACGGCCAGACGCACGTTTCGTCTCCTCGCCGCAACTATACTCGAAATCCCTGAGATCGGGTAGGCGTGGCCGCATGTTTCAACTTAACCTGAAGGTGTCTATGCTTCTGGTGAGATATTTTCATCTTGACACAATTGTTGTCGTGTCTCTGTCCAACACAGAACAAGATGACAGTTGTCCCAGACTGGGATATTCCACTAGTAACCAGCAAATATGCCGCAGGCCACGCCCACCGGCTGCACTGGACGATTCTGTTGCTACATACCCCGTTAGCATGATGTCGTCAGCAAAGTGGAAATGTGTGGTTGCCAGCCGTCGCTCTTCATTCCCTTGTGTTCCCATTCCAGTCGAGGCCGAGCGGTTCTAAAGAGTTTGGGCGATGAAGGGCGAAGGGCACCTCGTCGAACATCTTCCTGCCCGTCCCTTTCACATCGACGATGATCTCCTTGTGGAATGGTGGAATATTAGGTTGGCGGGGAAGTTCGGTCACACTTTTTTCAACTCAAAATACTTGGCTATTACTTGAAGATGTTTGAGCATTTATACATCAAGGAGTGATCTTTCTATTAGTACCACTCGCTTGACTCCTGCTTCTTCTTCTTCTGCAATATGGACAAGGATTTTATCCGCTACCATCGGCACCGACCCCTCCAAGCGCTTCCTCAAACTCTTTCTTCCACCACCTGACGCCAGCATGATAGCTGCAGATGCCAAAATAATGGAGCTGAATAAGGACGATGCCCTCAATTATTGGACAACGTTTCACGACGCTAATGCTTCAAAGCGGGAGCCTACAGTTCTGATGACGGAGTGAGGTTTGGGTTACCTGCGAACTCAGATTTGAGGGAGCTGCGGGTCGTGAAACTGCTGGGTGAAGAAGCTGCTTCCTCAGGCACCTACTGCGCAAAGCAGATCTGAAGCGAACCATCGATCAGAGGGAAAAATTCGTCCGCACAGTCCGTCTTCAACGTGACAGTGCAGCCTACTCCGTCCAAAAAAATTCGAGCCGTACCTCATACAATAGAGCTGGATCGCTCTCTTGCACTGGTGTAGCCCAGACATTGCTCT
>MU912803.1:0-13873 GCA_036418165.1 Cooperia oncophora
GACTTTCCGGGTAGTTGGTGTAGTATGATAGATGTCGTGCACTAAACAGTCCTGTCACCCTATATGTTGCAGGCAGGGTTTAACCCTTCTGCAAACAACTTGATCGCCTTGTCAACAGCTCAAAAGAAGAACTAGACTGCCTCTTTCTGGTGGCGCAGTGCTCTGCATCTTGTAAAACATCACGGATCGCGGAAAAAAAATTGAAAGAGCCTCATAAGGATGGTCATTTCATTCTGAGTTGAAATTACGCGCTGACTACCAGAACCTCAAAACGAACATCCAATTTTTCCCCAGCTGTCTCTGAATTTCTGCAGTAGTTCTTCGAACATTTTGCTGAACACTAACAATATGCAGTAGATAATGGTGGTGTGCTCCGGAAACTATGGGACAATCTAATATTTAGCCTAGCTGTGAAAAGAAAATGATAGGGAGCTTTTATGTATACACGCACGCACGCACGCACGCTTGCGCAGATACATATAACAGAAGCGATAAAATCGATCGCAACCACGTAGCACCCACCGTCAGTGAGCATTCATGGTTCAAAGGGGCGGTATTTCCGGCCATCACAAGACACCGAACGCCCTTGTCACACACTTGGCGAAAATGACAGCCTATATGTATAGGTGAAACAATGTCTCTCTCATACGAAAACTGAGGGGAGGGAAGGTGATCAAGTAATCTCGAAGTATTTTTTGAAGCACTACAATAAAAGCATTCGCAAAGCAGCTTTAGCAACCATATAGTTAGCCGTTTTCGTTCGATGCTGTACAGTCACATTATAAAATTTCGTTCAATGTTTTTTAAGCATGTGCACAATGTCGATGAAATGGCTGTGTACGTTCTATGTTTTCAAAGAGCTGGTGCACGCTTTTGGCGGTGATTCATCTATCATAATCTGATCGATGTTTTCCTTTTGACATACCAAGGGACCCTATGATTGCACATATGATGTATAGAATAAGCCTGTCTGAACCAAGAATGAAGGCAGTTATTCCAGTTTATAGCTCCGAGAACCCTTCATTTAGTTCTGTGTAGTAGTGCACAAGTCTAGGTGTTAGCTGGTCATAAAAAGCCCATGGAAGGGCAACCTTTATGGTTCCGTCACCTATTATCTGAGGCCTAGATCTGAGTCTAGATGCGTTTACTTATAAAACGTTACTTTTTCGGAAATCGGAATTCGAAAGTCTGAAATGGGCATTTGCCATGGCTGACATCGAGGGGAGCGGTTGCAGCAAACGTCATTGGTGGAAGGCCGCAAGAGGGTGTTTGGCCACATCCCACTCAGCCTTTCCACCAATGACGTTGGCAGCAACCGCCCGCCCAGCCATCGTGCCTACCGCCTTTAATCAAGGGAAAAAAACCAGTTTTCCCCTCCTTTTTTAACATTTCTCTCGCATCTAAAACCTAATTCCCACACTTCCCGTATGTGTCTATGTCTCGATAGCTCGTAAGCCGGCGCACTGACGAAGCTCGGCGGTTGGCTGCATTGATCGTACTGGCGACCAGCGAATCTGTGTCTTGGGTGTGCCCTTTCCCCAATGTATGGACTTTCTCGCTATCTAAGTTTGTACCCATATCTCATCGAATTTAGTACTTTCACATTCAAAACGTTTGCCTAAGGGTGCAGAAGAGTCAAAAACCTCCAGTTGTGGGAGCAGTCACACCCATTTTCTATTCACATATCTTTGTTGAACCCTCGCTATGCCTTAATAGTGGAATAATTGGTTCCCAACTGTACGATACTCGGTATGGATGATGATATCTCGGTCGTGCAGCTGCGCTTCGTTTGTGCACCGGTCATTTCGCCACGCTAAAATGACCATCGAAGGGCTCCAGTGTTCTATTGTCACCTCAAGCGCACGAGTTTATTCATAGCGCTCTGGATGGGATAAACCATCGGAACGGGTGGAATGTCGGTGTCTCTAAAACCCCTCCCCCTCCCCAAAGAATTTCCTCTACTAGCACGACCACCCACATTTCTCCTTCTTCCCTCTCCCATTGGTGCGACCTCCCGTAACCGATAGGGGATATTAATTGCACTTTGCCTTATCGTCAACAGAAAAGGGGTGAGGGTCTATGGCTTGCGTGAAAAGGGAAAAATCAACATTCAGAAAAAAACCCTGTCCAAGCCAAATACATACTATCAGGGTTCTCCTAGCGACCAGATACCACCTCCCTGATGGTGTTCGCAAAACATTACGTGCGCTAATTCTATGGGGCCCACTCGATTTTGATCAGCAGACTGCTAAAGATTCAGGCGTGCATTTTGCCTCCCTAAGGCATCAGACTTTTTACTTAAAAAATTCTTGCTAAGCAGCTCTGGTAAGTATCGCAAAATTTCAGGGCTTGCCAGGTTCATCTAATCCACGATATTCTGGCAGACTAGTAGTGCAAGAGTTTTCGTGGTGGTCGCTTGTTGACAGAGTTGTTACGTTCTGGGCACGTCGTTTGTTTAGGATCCTCAGCACGGAGGGCGTATTTGATCGCTGGAGGGAGGGGAGTCGTATACGCGTCTGAGAAAAATGATTCTGGTTGTGACTTTTTTGATTTTTCCTGTTTCATGTGCGCCAAATTCTCCCCAACCCCTCTGCTTGATTGCGTTTCTTGGGAAAAACTGGAAAAGATTTGGAAAAAAATTCCAGGAAGGAGGTAGTAGTAAGTGGAAGTTGGGAGAATTTAGGAGGATGGTTAAGCAGATAGTAGGTAGAATGGGGAGTGGGGAAGGGTATCGTACTAGAGGAGGAAACTTCATGGGGGTGGGGGAGGGGTGAGGCAAGGTCGTTATTTGCAGGAATTTTCCTCATAGGAAGAAGCTTCTTCTTGATAGGTCCTTTTCGGTTCTTCCCTGCTACCACTTTTTTTAAGAAAAACTTCTGGGAAAAAAACTAGAGGACTTTTGGGGAAAAAAACCTCGAAGAACTGGTAGAAGAGGTGGAAGGTTGGAAGAATGTAGGACGATGCTAGATAGGACGTGGAATGGAAAGGGGTTGTTCCAGTGGAGGGCATCTTGAAGGGGGTCGTATTTTACAAAATTTTTCCACCAACTGGTAAACGTGCCCTGGATACGTCATCTATTTTGCAATTGCCAGGTACACAGCAATTATTAATGAAGCGTTTCGACTGAGCGTGCTGGCAGAAAGGATTCCTAGCAGGGTACGTCCTGCCTTTAAGGAGGAATTTTGCAAAATTCGACCCGCTCTCAAAAGTTTCTCCTCAAGAACGACTCCGCTTCCTATACAACGTCCTACCAACCACCTTCCTGAACTCTTTCCTACTACCCTTCCCAGTTTTCCTAGAAGTTTTCCAGATTTGTCCGCAAAGGAAAGCACATCCCTCAAAGGCTAGGACAGCCGATTACGACCCTTCGCTGGTGAGCCCCAATGTACGACGTGCCTTGATTCCTAGCCTCCGAAGTCCCTTTCACAGATATCGACGTTTCATTTTCAGTAGTACTACAAGTACATCCCGCACCTAGATTGGAGTAAGTGCTTGACGATTTGAGGGATTAGAAAGGACACTAGCGTTAAATCGATGATCGGTTGTCGAACTGACGATTCATTTGTTCGACGACCATCGCCGATCGGGATAGACCAGCAGCCTAGCGTTGTTTGCTACCCGATTTCCACGTGGCAAGCCTACGTTTCGCACACGACGGGACATGGGGGGTTCTCATCATTTACACGCGCGATCGGCCGGTGATTCAGTGGTTTGCCTCATCTGGCGCTCATGCTACCACATCATGTCGTTGAAACCCTCTACCCTCCCACTCATGTCATAAATAGTTGCAACTTATTTCATGCTCGTGCACATCCGGGTACCGACAGTCCACTTACATGATTGGAAACCCAGGGCTCCCTTGACGACCCGCCTTTGACGGCTCGAAAGTTGATTTGACCTCGCTTGAACTTTGAATACTTTGACTCTATACTATCTCTCTGAAGTTGCGAGCCTTTTCTGACAGTGATCAACTCTGTGCTAATGGTGAATTATCCAAGGCAGAGGACCCCTACAAGTAGTAAAGATGCGGCTCTTTCTTCGATTTTTTTTATTCTTCTAGCAAAGTTCTGACCGGAGAACTTTCTACCTATTCTGACAATTCTCTGTTTCTCAGTTTAGTGTTAAGTAAGATCGTTGTTTTGATTCGATTTAGAACTTATAGATGTGCCCCGCGATCAAAAGTGGCTCGTGGTCAGCTTTGCTGTGCAAGTAGTCCAGCCTCCAAGCTAGTAGACTGCTCACCTTTCGCGACTCTATTGTGAGCGTGAAGGCTGCTATAGCCGCTCAAAGTGCTAGTTCTAACTCCTCCTCAGTCGGACCGCCTTTACTTGCTAGATGTCCTCCTACGGAGGCCACTCACTTGTTCTTACTTGGGGCGGCGGGCATTGCTAATGCCCTGATATTCTGCTGCCCTTATTATTACAGCGTTTACTGTATTGGAGGTATATACATTCAATTCAACACATTTCGCGAGGTGAAACGCGTAAAAAACACGAGTGGCGCAATTTTCGTGATGCAAAACCACGACGCACAAAAGGCGCGCTACCGTAATCACAAATTCAGACACCGTGTTGATAAAATTCCTTTTTCCTTCCCAGAGTTTTTCCTCTGCGTTTTTGTTGTTTTCTTTTATTTTTCTTTTGCACTGGATGATATCAACTCACTCTCGAGTTGATTGAGAGATTGTGAGCTAGGGTTGCACGAGAGACCGAAGGAGGTGTGATTGTGAGGGAGGCGTTTTTATTTATTTGTTCTGAGAGACGGTCTTCACGGCTTCTTGCCTGTTTTCTTCTTTGGGAGATTACTTATCAGCTGCTGTTTCATAATTGGAAAGCAGCTATCCATGAGACTTTTATCGCGGGAGCTGTCTTTAATGTTGTTAAGCGCACGCTGTGCGTGCATAAATTGTATAAATAAAATAAAATAATCCTGTGAAGCCGTTTTAGCTCTAATTATACATCAGACATGCAGGAACAAGGCTTCCCTGGAGGAAAAAGACGTCATCTTTGGATGACCTCTTGTCGGCCTCATAGCGACCGGCTCCCAGCAACCGACAATTGAGAAGTCTACACGTCTGACTCGATGAACGGGTTGTTTACTTCCTCCATTGATGCTTTGTTATCCGAATCATTTTTATTTTTTGATTCTTATTTTTTTTATTATTTTTGTTCCTTAACCTTGTTTTCTTTTATTTTTGTTTCGTTTTCCGAGTCGTTTCTACGACTAGTTTTTACATCATGGAGGGAATGTATGCTTTTTATTTGTTTTGCCACATTCCGTTTTGATGTGCTCTAGAAGGAAAAAGTCGTCTAAACGAAGAAAATTTTAGCGGTCCATATTATGGGCTATTATTCAAAGACACATTCCACTATTGCCCGACAGGTAGGGACCCTCCTGACAAAAAGAGCAGGTCTTCAGCCTAATTTCTTTTCAGTTTCCTCTTTTTTATGTGTAGTATGTTGGCCAGTTTGGTGGAGCCGTAAGTAAGTGAAGCAGCTTCCAAACGGTATAACAACCAACGGGCCTTGCTCTTTTGCGTTCCTGCCACTAGGGCTCATTATTAGTTGAGGGTTTGGTCAACTCCGTACGACCTCCCACCCCCCCCCTAGTTCCTTCCTCTGACACAATCAAGCTGTCGAGCCTAGGGGAGGGGGTACATAGCACATGTAGCACGTGTGAAACAGGAAAAACCGCGAAAAGTCAACAATCGGGAACCGAAAAAACCCAAGGCCGCAAATTTCTCTCAAAAGGCAAATACGACCCCACGCTCCTAACAACGAGCAAATACGATCCCCTCTCACAGCGTCCTGGAACAAGAAAAATCAACTATCGAAAAAAAATTCTCAGACCAAGTACGACCACAACCCTCCCCCTCCCCACAGCGACCAAATACGACCCCTGTCCCTATGGGAGTCGATGATGTGTCCTGCCTGCCGTGCCTCTAAATGTTTCCGGTTTCGAATGAGATGGCCATTTTTAATGATTCTTCGCGAAGCGGCTTTTTTCCCAGTCTTGCGCGAAGCGTCCACCGCACATATGTTGCACACAGTAGACCCCATTATATGCGCCGCCCCAGAGAACTCCTCCCCCTTTGCCGCAACACAGTTTACACTCGCACTAGACACATACACTATATACTGCATATGTACAAGTTTTCCACACTTTTTCTTATTCCACACATAGACCTTGAGTGCAGTATTTCATAGCACATGACCCCGCCCCTGACGGCGCCCACATGTTAATGTGTTTACCGGAAAATTCGCCTTTTTATAATATAATATGTATGGAGCGAAGGTGTTATGGAGAACTGAAGCCGCTTTCTGCACTTGTGCTCCATGGTGTGGTCCTGTCTGCGCCGACCAAGCCAAGTACACGCTGTCGATTGCTTAGTGCGAGACTTGTCAAGGAGACTGAAAGCCCTGATCTGAACATTGACTGGCTCACAAAACTCATTACATAGGTCAAATCGCATTGTGATTCCTAGTGGAAGAGGAATTCGTGGCGTATATCAGAAGGGAATAATCAATGCGGAAGGCTTCGTCCTGTTATCTTTCGATTATGTAGGATTACTTCAAAGTACGGGTTTCATTCGCACTTCATGTTTTTCGTTACTCCACAGCGGAAGTCCATTAATCCTTTGCATGTAATGTGATCATACCGATGACATGAAGGATTTCACTTACCCTTATTACGGCTTTAACTCCGTTCAATACACACTCTAAGGAGAAATGATGTATCGTACTTGTGATAATATACCTCTATTGATTTGGTATTTTACACGGATCGCTTTGTTTTTTCTTCCTTATCCAAGGATAGTTCTTATTTATATGCATAGGGATGTATTAGGTAGAATCGTTATAAAATAGAGATTAGAAAGCCATAGAAAGGAAAAGCGTGAGAATCACTGCTTGAGAGCTGTATGAGCGAAATGCTGTGAAAACCATATTCAATTTTCAAGTATTGTTGGAAAAAACAGGCTCTGTGTTTTTGCATGAAGGGACGAAACTTCAGCGAAATTCAATCGCGTCATGCTTCAAAACAGCAGAGTCGGGCTGTCTTGGCGAGAGGGTGTAGACGAGCAGACTTAAGCGATTCACCCCGCTGGGGCTGTATGTTATACCTCCCCTCGAGGGGGTTACGTGACAACCCCTCGAGGGGGTTACGTGACAACTAGGACTTTTGGTGGGGGTCCTGCTGCGAATCAGAGCGCAGACAAAGAAAGAACGGCGACCGCCAAGATATCAAGGGGTATAAAGAACATGTCGTGAGCCACGAGACGATTCGTTTCGAAAGGAGAGGACACCAGGGTGAATTCAGCCACTTATTATGCGTGAAATGTTGGAATGTGAAAGGTCAGGGAGGTCACAGAACGCCATGCAGACGTGAGAGCGCAGAGAAAATAGAAATTTGGCGTCATTGAAAGGATTGACTTTAAGTTGTCCGTAGACCCTCGAGGTAAGATATCCCCTTGTAAAACTCCGCTCTCTGCCGTTATCTCTACTGATGCCCCCCGCTCTCTGGCTCTCACCGCTCTGCATCCATACTCTTTTGGCGCATGCTCTGTGCGAATATAGTGCAGCGCAGCGCAGAGAGGCAGAAGCAGAGAGACGAGGGGCATTGATAGAGACATCAGAGAGGAGAGATTTACTGGGGAAGAGAGATTTACTGGGGAAATCTCCCCTCTGAGGGGAATTATAGCACACGGCCCCTGGAATAATCCGTCTCGGGACACATATCGTCAAACCAGGGCACATCGTTGTTGGGGAATCCCCAATAGGGGGGGGGGGTCGTATTTGGGCTGGGAAAAATTTATTTTGATAGTTGATTTTTCTCGCTTCATGGACGTTGTAAAGGGGGGGTCGTACCCGCTCGTTGTTGGGGTCGTATTCACTTGGCTTTTTAGGAGTGGTTGGGAGTGATGGTTGATTTTTCGCGATTTTCCTGGTTCATATGTGCTACCCCCGACTAAAATCCCAACCAATGATGAGCCCTGCGTCAAACTTTTTGAACTTTCTCGCTGCTAACATCAGACATTCCCGTATGGTTCAAATGCGCGAAGTTTTCTGAACACATTGCTGCCATCATTAGGACTGTCAATGCCATGTTTTATTGATCGAACCGACCTCCCACAATTTCGCCTTCTCGTTTTTATTTTTTTCTAAACTTATTTTTTTAAACCATTATTTGTGTCATTCTGTGGATACCAGTCTCACAGGGACCAGGTTGTCAGAGTAGATTACTAACAAATACAGTTTTGGCGCTGACTGCCTCGAATAGGGCAAGTCCTTAGCGAAATTCGGTCACGTCAAGTTCTGAACAAACCCCCATCACGCTGTCTCCTTGAGAGAGTGCAGACGAACAGACATCAGCGGTTCGCGCTGTTGGAGTGTTCCAGCAGCGCGAAACGCTGATGTGTCGAGGCGCGTACGCGCCATATTTTCAAAACTTTTTCGCCTACGTTATTGGACCTGTCGATGCACCGCTCCACCGCTCTTTATTCATCGAGCTGTCAAACGATGTGTCCCGCTGTTTCGCCTGACCGTTTTTCTTTCCTGGGAAACGATCACTCGTGTCATTCTGTGGTTACCACGTCTCGCTAGACAATGTTGCAACATGAATATAGTTTCAATAGTTTAATCACGTCATGTTTTGAAACGACATCAGTCACATCATGCTGTCTAGGTGAGAAGGTGCAGACGAGCAGACATCAGTGGTTAGCTTTGCTGGAAAAGTTCCCTATCAAAGCTCATGGCACCGAATTTTTTGAACATTTTCGCCGCCATCACTGAACATGTGTATGCCCCGTTTTTTTTATTGATCGAACTGTCGATCACTGTGTGCCGCTGTTTCGCGTGCCCATTTTTATTACTGAAAACTATTATTTGTGCCACTCTGTGGTTACCAGATATCCCAGCCACACCGATCCTTTGTGAGTGATTCGTAGCGCTCACATCTTGATCCCGTTTCCAGTAATTCGGCGGAACTACCTAGACTATTCGTTGTAGATATAGTCGAATTGGACCACATAGTATAACCCAGAGAAAACCGGCTACTCAGCTGAACGATTGCCATCAGAGCACGTCCTGCAGTTGGGGAAAACTTTCACAAATTGGACCCCCCATCTTCAAAATTTTCTGCTCTGATCCCTTCCCTGCCTCTCGTCCTTCGTTCCTTCCGTCCCTGCTCCTCATTTTCTTCCCATCGGATGCTTGGCCAGAAAATGCTGTGAGAAACTACCTATAGGCCGTTAGCGGGAAAACATCCGGCCAACAGAAAATCTGTGACCGTGAACCGTCAAAAGAAGGATCAAGCATATGGATGATGTCTGTACCTCTCTCTCTTATGTTTTTCTTTGGCATTACTGTCATTTTTGTCTTTGTCTAGTCTTTGCTTGCTGAATTTTCCCGCCTGAACTGATGGAAATAATGCTATTCTAAGATTTTTTATGCGTCATCCGTACCCTACATTGTCTTTTTTTGCGTTTTTTTTTGTTTTCCATTGAAATTGACTTATTTAACCCACAACTTTGACTAGAGTGGCTGATCCATAGGTTAAGAGACGGACGCCTGTGCTAATCAATCGAATTGGGATGGGTCTTACATCCATCTCTACTGAGATGACTTTATTTCTGACATGGCTCTGTTCGTGAAGTTATGTACACCAGTTAATATCCAGTCAGCAGCAGTCTATTCCCTGTCAAGTATTTTTATTGCAATGCAAAAAACCTCTGAGTTTTCAGAACTTGGATGAGTAGAACCAGCGACCTCGTTATTGCTTGAGCAGTTCCTAAATCTACTCACCTCACATTTCAAAGCCTGTTCATAGAATATATGCCAGTTTATATCCAACGTTAGGATTATGCCTCATCGTATACTTTTGGTGCAATGCAAAAAGCCCCTCGTGTGGGTGGAGCCTGGTTGCACCGTTGAGGAATTGATCCAGGGACCACTGTGTTAGTTGACTGGCCTAAATCAACTCACCTTATAATTACCCTCTATTCGTAGAATTATATATGCCATTTAATATCCCTGCCACAGATTATGCCCTATCGAGTATTTTTATTGCAATGCAAAAAGTCCTTCGAGTGTGGGGACTTCGGTGCCCTACCGAGGAATTGAACCAGCGACCCCTGTGGTGGTTGAACGATTCTTAAATCAACTCAGTCACAGTTTCATGGCTGATACATGAAGGCAAACCTTACAATTTCGATAATATTTCGCGCAAAGTTGTGAAATGTGCAAAATGGCCAGATGAGCGCACTCACCTGACCACTTTCTGCGACCTCGATCGCGATGTGAGCTCAAACTGCGGGTCGGGTCAAACTGCGTCCACATGCAGAGGGGCTCTTAGCCACTGCGCTACATGTGCACGTAAATGTTAGGCAGTAAGGTCCTTATCCGGTGATGTCCTGCTCAGGTGGAACGGGTTCTTGTGAATAAGCACATGGTCAGTTAGCAATGGAAAACTCACAATACCATTTAAATTTTATTTTTTGGACACAATGAGATCAGGTACTTGATAAATATGAATAACATATGCAAGACTGCTTTGTATTATGTAGGTGTAAGTTGCTAGTGGAACATGTCACCTATAACGACTACGTAACCCCTTAATTTGATTATTCTTCAGTTGCTCTAGTTTATTGGAATTCATACATTCTTTTCAGGTGATAACACTATTTTTTAGCAGTTAATCTCACTAAAAATTCTGAAATTTTTCCATTTTTCAAATAGTCCTTACTAACATTCCAAATTGCTAACAATAAATGCCGACCACTATAAAAAAAAGTCGAACTAATGTCGCGGAAGCGAAGCTCGCCACTATCGCGGCTTTGAAAAAAATATTTTTGTGCAAGGTTAGGATTACCGTAGTCTGACGAATTATTGCGCCATAGTAGCCCGCTACATTTCGTGATTTGGAAGAGAAACCATTGTTGAGGAGTTACAAAAATGGAAAAATAAAGGGACGTCATTTCAAAAAGGATAATTTTACTGTGGAGAAGAACCAAAGCCATTAACAAACTCAGTTGACAGACACAGTTGATATCGTTGCGAACAGTCGGGCGGAGCCAGGAGGCATGGTATAGGGCTACCTGCGGCATTTTCTACCACTGGTTGTTCTCTTCGTCAGTCAGCCGCTAAGCGATCAACACTGGTAGAAATGCCAGTAGGTGTGGGACTTGTTCCACGCCTCTTAGCACCGCCCCGACTAATTGTTATGATAATGGCTATATCTGAGCGCTTAACTGGAACAAAGCAATAATTAGCACTTGCACTTGTTGCTGCATTAATATGTTTCAGCCACGATATTTCTGGGTGAGACTTCCATCTTGCCAACCTTTCGACTATTTCAACGTGTTTAAAGACCACAACATAAATGAAAGCTTGAGAAATGGGACAATATCCCACAATAACGTCTTCCACTTCACTTCAGGCACGCACGACAACAGGCAAAAATTTTAAAGATAAACTCATCACTAGAGTGTGGCGGAGCGCTGAGTTTTGTGGACTTGGAACCAATTCCAGGACTTGAGAAAAGAAGAAAAGTGAAAAAGCTGAACGAACAAAACTTCCACATCACAACCTCGTGGCGTCACTTTCGCACTGGACAGTAACGAACGCTTCTTCCTACATTTTCCCGACTAACTGTCGCTTTTCAGGAGGGAAAACTCCTTCTTTTCCCTAACCCCCCCCTCCCCGGGTATCCCCATCGGCGTGCCGAACTATGCTGTAGTTATTTTAGTCAGAACTAGATTTGCCTACTGCATTAGTGGCGCTAGGGCAGTTATGTAATTACTGCACTGCCTTAAGAGTAATGCTATTGTTTACCAGTCAAGTGTTTGCTGTACCTTCCTTGTCGCTTGACACGTAACTCCGGCTAACCATCTGGTTCCTTTTGGACCAGATGGGAAGCCGAAAAGCCCAAACAACGGCCCATCTCATCTTTGAAAATCGATTTTTATTAGCGGGAATCATTGCTTATACTATGGGCACCCGCGCATTCTGTTTGTTTGTGTGGCGTAAACATTGCCGTTGATGTTTAGTCGTCACGTAGGAAGCGCTCAATCATTCAATCCATGAATTATTTTTGTATTTTCAAGAATTTTCTAGTTCATGTTCATATAGAATTTCGTCAGTTTACAGTTGTATAGTTGTATTTATACCAGTTTGTTGTAAAGTAAACAGAAAGCAGAGCTATTTTATGGATGGCAAAACCTTCAGTGCAGCCGGTTTTGTGGGTACCAGTTTTTTTCTTAATTCGGCCCTCAAACTCTGACCCTAATACTTTGGACGGTAATTTGGAATTTGCTCAGAAATAGTGGCAGGGCTGCTCTTTAGTGAGAATATGGCGAAAAAAGAGGCTAAACGGCCGAAAACCTGCGAAAATACCTTTTTTCGGCACGGTGTTGGACGAGCATTTTTGGACGAGTTTCCCGTTGGCATCGTGCCAACAATCACTTTGATAGATACGGCTGCACGTATGTATTCATATATCCATGTAGCAACGCTTCATATCAATTGTACTTCATAAATGAAGCGATAAGAGTACCAGCGTCGATGTGACTGTCCGGCCATTTGTGGGCGGGCAGTTGCGGTGGGCGTCTGGGTCGGCATGTTGCACCTTGGTTAGGCGCTATACGGTGCCTTTGGTTGAAAAGGCCCCAGGCAACACCTGCTAAGGGGCCCAATATTCTTTCGTATTAGGCGTATTGGAGCTATACTCCTTGCTAATTTTCGTGCCACTTGTCTTCAATCCTCCGAATTCTGGGATAGGAAACGTGCTGTGTCTTTGCGATATCAATTGCCTGTTATAGAATTATACAGTTCAGATGTCCCTTATTAGCAACTTCGTTTCTCGATTAGCGCTCAGAAGTGCTCTTCCGACTTCCGGGTTCCGAAAAGCCGGTGAAATCAACTTTCCCTCCTGATCATGACTCAGTTTTCAACTTGACATTCTCATTACTGCTACGAAATTCATGACTGATTCGAAGGAACTATTCCCGGAATCTTGACATCAGAACTTTGCTCCCCTCTTTCTTTTTATTTCGCACTTGTAACAACATTTCGCCACGAGTGGTTCTGTTGTCCTGGCATTTTCTGAAAAAAAGCTTTTTGGAACCGGTTGTACGGAACCGTTAGTATTGCTAGCACACAAACAACTTCTACCTTCAACAACTTCAGCGAATTTGATTCCTTCCTTCTGGTCGGCCACTTATGGAAGGAATTTTTGATGAGAAATAGGGTCACGCAGCTGTTTCTTCGTTTCCAGAACTTGAAGACCCATTCCTCGTTTGCAGTTTTTGGACTTTGGGTCCGAAAACGGATAAGAAGATGACAGTTGACTTGTCTTCGGAGAAAATTATCAACAAGGCTGTCGAAGAGGCCTCAAATATGGCTCCAGGACGAGTGTTCGAAGAAGCGAGGTACCGCTACCGGGGTGAGGGATCAAAGACAGTATTAAATGCGAACGAGATAACAAAGGTTGCTCTCAAGCACAATGAACACAGCGTGTCGCGCATTTGTTCAAAGATACAGGACCACGGCTATATCTTGCCTCCAGAAGGGGTGGGTTCACTTTTACGGGTGATGTTCCTCGGGTTCATGATGATCGCAGCGCCGTCGTTACTGGTTGTAGAACGACGATAGGCTGTAAGTGGTGTAGTGGTAAGTTGAGTTGCCTAATGCGCGTATAGTCCGAAGATCAAATCTTGGATCGACTCTTTTGCAGGCCAACCAAGTCGCCATTCCCTTAAGGAATGCCTAGTTGTTGTCAGACCAATAAGAAATCGATCAATCGTTATTTGGTTGGATAGAAACACTGAAGCGTACCAAGTCACTGTATTGGTCCAAACCACACCTCAACAATTCCCAAT
>MU912803.1:14203-38716 GCA_036418165.1 Cooperia oncophora
TGGTTTCCTGGTTTCGGAGGCCGTGAATCAAGCAGTTGGGACGTAGTCTACCATAAATTGATGTCGAGCTACCACATATATCGAGTCAACTAGCAAGATATGCTGGTTCGCGCGACTTTACGCATCGAATCTCCTGAACCACATCCGGGATACGTGCTTGAGGGGTCAAGTTACTTCAAGCGACACGTTTTTATTTTCGAATTTGAGGCTTGCTGGTATTTGGCCCTGGTTTCGAGCGTTTCTGTGCGAAATCAGTAAGATGTTTGTGTATTGGAGGGGAATTAGCTCTGGGAGCAGGTTTCTAGAAAAATCTGCTTAAGGAGACAACTTTCAATAAAAAATATTGCGAATTTCGAAGAGCGGGGTCGTTATGGACAAGTAGGACCGTTGAATATTTTCCTTGACATTCATATATTCTATCGACAAACTTGTTAGTAACCTTCGTTATCATTTTGGGAGAAACATTTGCTTTCCCTTTCATCTCATGGTAATGGTCATGCGTTATCAATAGGGTCAACAAATGCCGTCATATCTATTCGGAGCTGGAGACACAGGGCAAACATCCGTAGCGCGCGCGTGTTGACAACCCCCTGCTGGCGATAACATTTTGTTGCAACATATTCACTAACTAGTTAACTACTCGAATGACTGACAGCCAAGTTCAATACTTATTGAACCCGCGTTCACCGCGGCGTCGTTGGCTCACCTGTCACTCTGCTGTCAATCATACGCCGCTTCCCATTTGTTTTATTTCTCTATTCAACTGAAATCAAAATCTATTCAATCAAACCAGAGAGCACCATAGGAAAGAGGAAGGGGGTGCATCTGGGAGACGGCCAGGAGTCACCGCCGCGCTCGAAACTAGGTCACCGCGCGCGGCAACCTGGTCGCGTGGCGCGGCGGTGAGTCCTGACCTGGCATTTTGCCAACTTCTGATCATATGACCCTATCGCAGTTTGCTTGGACCGTTCTTTCTTTTCCTCATCTTCCATCTGCCAAGAACATGTCCAAACAGGTGAACATGTTCAAACATGCAGTTAAAGCATGTAATCGCCGCGCGCGGTGACCCACTTCCCAGCGCGGCGACCTAGTTTCGAGCGCGGCGGTGAGTCCTGACACACACCTGGGTGCAACTTCGTTAACTGCAATTTTTTTCTCTAAAACCCTCCCCACAATTTCGAAACAGCGAAATCGCCCGCGGGCACGTGACAAGACATTCGTGAGTCGCCGCGCTGGTGGACGTGGCGAGCGGCACCGCTCCCCACAGACGAGTTCTCCTGCCCGGCCCTTTGTAATTGTCAAAGAAATGGTAAAATTAAATATCGCCTGTTATAGAGTCTTGCCCTTTGCTTGAATTCCTATGAGTTTCTCAGCACCAGTCAACTGATGCACATGGAAAGCTTGTCGCGAATTGCCGCTCGTTAGGCTGCACGCGGCGGCGCGGCAGTTTGCGATTACCTTGTCCGTCTCCCCCGTCGACCAGTAGGGTAACAGCATACATTATCGTTCAGAATCCAGAGTCGTACTTCGCCTGCAATGGAAAAAAAGTCTGATCACTCTTTCTCCCCATTTTGAGCGCCTTATTTGCTCCGATCCTCTTCCTCGCTCGACCGAAAAATTTTGGTGAAGTTTGGTAAAAAGGTCTTATATTTGGTAATCGGACCGAGACTAGGGCACATCATCACGTTGTGGAAACATCTTGCTGGGAGACGGGCAAGAGAATCGTAAACTGCTGCTTCGTCGCACGCGGCAATGAGCGCGACGTATCCTTGATTTGCTCTACACTTTCGATTCGCGTATCGGATTGCATGTAGACAAGAACATGGTAGACACTTATGTATATTCGGTCATACGTTGTCTATTCTCGACCAATACCACCTAATCCGTCATTAGCAGGCGTGTCATCGTACGCGACGGCCACTGGCGCGGCGAATAACGATTCTCTTGCCACATATCCCATTTTGCTAGACACTACCGCTCCGTCGCGCGTGGCGATGAGCGTGGAGTTTTCTCAATTTGCGTTAGCCATTCGACTGGAGTATCGGATTCCATATGGACCACAACATGTCGATATTTATGACTATTTTTTGTTTTACATTATTGTCGATGTATATTACGGGAGACGGTAAAGAGGATCGTAATTCGCCGCACCGCCACGCGCGGCGATGGGCGCGGCGTTTTCATAACTCGTTTTAACCTGTCGAATGGAGCACCGGACTTCATGTAGACCCCGTCATCGTAGACACTCATTACTGTTTTCGGTCCTTAATTGCATGTTGTCGCCATCTACTGCCTGAAACCATCGTCCTTTGCAGGCGCGACGTCGCGATGCCCACCGGTACGGCGAATCACGGTTTTCGTGTCACATACCCGGGGTGGGGGATGGTGCGGGCAGCCTTTTTATCAGGGAGATCACAATAGTAACGCCATTTCGGACATCCCGATGATGTATACTGATGGCATAGCGCGTCTGGAACAGGAAAAAGGAAAAATTTTCGCTGAAGCCAAACTTTACCATTTCCCCCCACGCGGTTGGTAATCCTCAACGATGTGGTGCCCTGAGCTCATTATGCTGACAGCAGTCTATAGGCTAACTAGTAGGAAACAGCTGGTTTACCAGTTGAAACACCGCGCACATACCACACTTAATAAGGTGGATTGCGCACGTGACAGCAAAAAACCCTCGATTGACCTTGACCTCAATGCCTCGGATTCAGGTCTGTGCTTCGATTTTGTGCTAACCAAGTGAATGTTCTCCTTGTCGTTTATGCTATTTCACTTTAGCATTAAGTTGTATGTAAGTTAGGTCATTCGTAAAAGATAGGAACTATGAAGTGGAACGAGTTCACTGCAGCGGGTAAGTGGAAAGGGGGGGGGGCACCATCCCGACACGACCACCACCACTACGCCAACAGCACCCCAGCACCCAGTAACCGGCTTTCTATCGTGTTGGCTTGAATTCACACACTGCGCTGTCGCTTTCCGTGACCCAAAATTCACACATCAATCGTTATTACCGGCCTCCTCGTTATGGAACGACTAAGGATGGCTGTCAGTTCAGATCCCCCTTTTCGCCCCTGTTCTCACCCGAGTTGTTCACGAGTTTTCACGGGACACGGGGAATGCGATAGTGACGAGAACTATCGCCCCAATAGGTGTTTGTTTGTGGCTCACTTCATAAATTATCCATGTTTTCACCCAACGCTTGATCGAATTCGTGGAAAACTCGTGCCGATCACCCCCCCCCCCCCTCCCGCCCTCACTCTTTTGCAGCGACCGTTCCCCCAGTCGTCCTCTCCCTGTGATGGAAAGTGAGTAAGCGGCCACATTCCACGTACACATTGATATCGATCGATTTGCTTTGCTGGAAAGGACATGAAAATCGCCTGAAAATGTCACCAATCGCTCGTTTCTAACGTTGTATTCTTAATTTTCGTTCCTTCACTCTAACCAAACAATCCCTCCCTTTCATAAAGGCTTGTATTTCTTCAGTGGATGTACTCGTTCGTATAATAACTTCTTACGGTTTACTTGTAAAGTTCAATTCTAAGTCAGTTGAGATTTTGCAGCTCGTTGTTCATTACACTTTTCATCATTGCTAAAATCTACCTGTTTCATTCAAGCTATTGTCAGTTCCACTTCGTCAAAGTATGCTTCGCGTTAGTGTTTGCAAATATTGTTTACCTTTCACTTCGCGTCTTTGCTGTTTCTTTCTGATCTATTGATTTTCCTTTGTTGATCTAGGGTTTACTCTTCAGTACCCTTTTACATTTATTTGTAATAGTAAATTATAATAGCACCCGAACAGCTTTTGGAATCGGTTCCTATCGGCGCTAAGCTAATTGGTGGGGAGGACCATTTGACAACGTCTCTGTATCCTTTCCTAAAAAAGGCTTAGGCTCAGAGCGCAGACGACGAGGGTCACCGAGAGATGGTCCTGTAAAAAAGACTTGGCTTGTACAAATAAGAAGCGAAGGCCTTGAGGGAAGAATAGGCGCTGGCGGGTGGTCCCTAACCACGTTAGCACCTGTTATCTTTCTGTCTTTGGACATCCTTTGACCGCAAGTTGACGTTACTAGTTAATTAACCCTTAGGTTGCTTTTAAAGTAATGTAAACACTTAACAACAACATGCAACTACCAAAAGGTCCAGCAAACTTTTCCCGCACTTTTTGACCAAATCGTATTGTAATGTCCCGCACTAGAATTGAGTGACGTCATTGCCTATAATTCTGTTTCTTTGTGTCCTCTTCCTGAGTGATTCTCTGATTTCCCCTATAGTCCTGCGTCTCGTTTTCTCTCGTTCTTTCAACTTTTGAATGTCCTCGTTCATGTTTGTCGTTTTTCGCCTATTACTTGACGGGTTTCAGGATGGCGACTGACGTCGCTGCCTCCATGCAGCAGGTAGACGGCCTCATCGCTCATCTTGACAGGTACACAATTTTTCATATCGATCGATTCCCTTGTAATTTTTTGATATTGGTTTTTCTATTTTTGATTTATTTATCTTCGTGCAAAATTCTTCTAGCTCGTAGCATACGAATGATAAATCTTTGATATACGTTACCAGGAGCTATTAATTTTCAATCAGCATTAATTCTATGCTGCAACTCCAGAGAACGTTTAAAGCAGTAACCTTCGTCAGTTTGCTCACAGTATTTTTTAATTCGATTAAATTTTCCTTATTTCTACGTGGCAACATTGACGGATTTTGGCGCCTGTCCGGAACTTCCATCCCCTCTGCTTTTCCGTTTCCTTTCCCCTAATCTTCATTTTTATGCCGTGCCAAGTGCATTTCGAAGGTTCTGAAATGAATTTTCACGGAGGGGATGTTGGAAGTGGGTTTCAGTGGTGGAAACCACGTTCTTGAACTTCATACTAATTCTGCAGCTTTATAAGAGCCTACCTTTACTGCCTCGCTTATGATGCCAAAGCCACCAAATAAAAGATTTTTCATGCCAATCCGGAGCAAGGCTCACTTGTAGACATACCCCTAACGATCATAAGGTACCCTTGGAGCTCTTTTGTCGAAAATAAGCGCCTGTCATTCGAGTGTATTCGTTCATTTGATACGGGTTTCTGTCGTCGCTCATCGCGCTAAATCTTAATAGCACATCTATTTCTTGTGTGTCTACGAAACTAACGCACTAGAAATAATAAGTTGACCATTATCTTGTACGCCGATCAAGATTGCCCCAGTTTAATTCAGAAATGTTACGTGCAGACAGACAGACGGTCAGCCGTACGTGCACGTTAAAGTCGGAACGACGTCTTTGGTACAGATGTCCACGAAATTTCTACGTACGATTCATTCTGATAGTGAGCAATGGGTAGAGCACTTGGTTTTAGTAGAATAACTTTGGTACGTACAGTTAATCCCTAATCGCGGTATCGGGCGCAGAGGTGCAGAGCATTTCCTAACTAGTTGACTTGACACAACACAACAATGCCACGTAGTATCGATCGGGTCCTGGCGCGAATGACTCCCCTCTCAACGCCTCGTTGGTATAAACCAACCTCTTACAGTGTTGTAAGTTGGACCTTCGATAACAGGAGCGCATTGAAGACATTTGAAAAGTCCAGCTCTATGGATCTCTCCTTCGACATTCATTGAGCGGTTGAATCGATCGGGTCCTGGTGCGAATGACTCCGCTTGCAACATCTCTTTCGCCGCCCTTGCCGCGACTCGGGACCATTGTACACCCAGATACCTCCGCTAACAAGTTCTGGACTTGATCAGATGAGTTAAGTTGGGGGTATTGGGAGACTGGAAAGAGAATCGTAAATTGCCGCTTCGTCGCCCGCGGCAATGGGCGCGACGTTTCCTTATTTTGCACTACCCTTTCGATTGACACTTATGTCTATTTTGGTCATACATTGTCTATTTTCGACCAATACCACCTAAAATCGTCGTCATTAGCGGGCGCGACGTCGCACGCGACGCCCACTGGCGCGGCGAATACGATTCTTTTGCCACATGCCCGGGGGTATTGCCGTTCGAGCTGGAGCACCGTACTCGCAACAGTCAGGTGGCCAAACCTGTCACGTCTCCGCAGATACCGGTTCTAGAATTCCCTGAGGGGACAGAAATACCAAAAATTGAGATTTTTTTTCATCATGGGCGGGTTTCCGTAGGTTTATGGACAATTAAACTACCACACACGATAGGATTAATTTTCGAAAATCACTCCGAAGCCCCGTCAGGAGGGCGGAATGAGCCGCCTCGCCTGTCTTCTCTCTTACAATCCTCGTTTGTTAGTGATCGGTCTAGAAGCAAAACAACCGGTGGAGGAACTACGTTTGGGCGAGAATCTTTAATTTTTTTTCTATCCCGTTGAGACAGGGTCACATTCATTGTTGGAGCGGTATCCCTGTAGGGAGGGGCTGCGGCGGTCGTATTTGGCGCCTGCCTAAAAATTTACTCTCTGCATTAATTTGATTTTTCTCGCTTCTCACAGGTTCTTTAGTGCAAGGCGCGCGAGGGCGTCTTGCAACTTAGAGTCAATAGTGTATAGGCGTCGCGGGAGGGGTGGTATGTATTAGTTTTGGTTCCACTTTCATAAGTTCCTTATTCTTTTAACGGATTGCAATGACCTGAACCTTAAGTACAATTTAAATGCTAGTGGAAATAGACGGCATGAAACGACAAGCGAAGAACATTTCACTTGGTAGCATACAAAATCGGCGAAGACAGCAGGGACTGGAATGCCGAGGCATTTTGAGGTCAGGTTCAATCGGAGGCGTTCAAGGAGTTGCTTTTTTGCTGTCGGTTGGTTGACTTTTGGTGATTTTCCTGTTTCATGCGTACTATATGCCCCCACCCCCCCCTCTTCCGCCTCTCGACGGCTCGATTCGATGAGGAGGAACAGAGGGCGAGGGGGGGGGGGTTCGTGCCACCACCCGCGTGCACTAGCTTTAGTGCGCAATCACCTTATTTAAGTTGTCGGTATTGGTCGCGCCCCCGCCAAAAAAAAAAAAGGGGGGGGTATTTCAAGGTGGTCTGCTAGGTGCTAAAACCACCTTAGCGATCTTAAAATCCCCAACCAGTGATGTGCCCGTGCTTGAAGAGATCCGTTCCCTCGTATGCGTTGAAGATGGAGATATTGCCTTGCATTTCCGTTCGCTTTGGATGAAATATACGGGACAGTGCTATTGTCAGTGCGATGAGAGCCTCTCAGAAGCCCATGTGTCGCCAACCTGATACTGATTGTGCGAGAGGGCCTTTTTTCACAGAGAATTCTGCAGCTATTCGCGTTCAAGATTGAGGGGCCGAAAAGTTAAGATGTGTGAAGGTTTTAAGCGCGACTGCATAATTACCCTTCCTTTTCAAATACTCTCACAACGTGATGCCCAAACATGCCTTCCTCGACCTATTTCTCAAGGAATTATCTCGCGAACAATTTCTCCACTCGATATCTGTTTATGGTATTTCAGATTTTATCGGGCGTTTACGTCGGTCCTTGTGCTTAGTCGGCGCAGTTGTTCCGTACATATACTTTATAACGAATTCGTCGTGAAATTCGAAAATTTCCGAAGGTGGCGCAATTGGGTGGTGTTCAAGCTCAAAGCTTGTGCGAGAAGCGCACGTCGATACAAGTCACTGTCTAGGGCTATTGTTGATCCGGAACATACGGGCCATAGTCAGGTGGAATTCACACTCAGTATGTGTTATCTGATCGTAGCGAAATACGCGGAATACAGGTCATATGTGCCCGCCATACTGATGTCCCTCACCCGTGGGGGTATGTGACACGAAACCGTGATTCGCCCGTACCGAGTGGAGCGCCATCGCGCGGAGTCTGGACGGCCTGGCGTGGAAGAGCGACGGACTTTCGATGTTCGCATCTCTAGCGTGCTGATGTTTTCTTGGGACTAACGTATAGAGGCCGACAAAACCATGCAATGACGGACCGAAAGCAGTAATGGACTGTCACGATAATACACATGGGGGTCTACATCGAAGCCGGCGAGTCCCGTGTGCCGAGTACGACTCTCTGTTACTTTCGAGAGTACTCTCTTACTGTGTTAGAAGAAACGGAGTTCTATTGAAAACGCCGCCTCATACGTTCGCTAGATCGTCGGCTCGTGGGGAGTCTTGGCCTTGCCGCGTGGCATTCACAGTATATAAGCGATGGTTTTTATATCTGGTCTCCCACTGGTTATTATTACCAGCTTCGTCAAGAACTCAATAGATTGTTTAAAAGCAACAAAAAGGAGTTTAGCGATAAATATCGGACACGCATCCGCTGCCACCGAGTACGCCGCGTGCGACCGACGCGGACTAATATGCCACGTTTCGTCTTGTCTATCTCCCGGCACAGTATCGCAGCAAGATTGTCATTTTCTCCGCCCGTGCTGACAGGACCGTTATAACATTCTTTCAAGTGGTGAGAAGGAGAGGGCGAGTTGAAAAAGACAACCTGGGACCAACGGATTATATCAGGATATAGCTGAAACTGGTAAAAAAAAAATAGATCGTCCCGATTTATGATCGACCCCCGCTAGAGGAGGCTCAGAAACGATGAAAATGTCGCTATGCAAACAAATTTTCGGCGGCGGCATTCCAAAATGACCTGTCCTTCGCAGCTATGCATTGCGCCTCACTCCCCCCCGCCCCTTAGCTATCCTCGGGTGGCGTAAGGCTGAGTGGCTGCCCATATGTTGTTTTAGTAGCTCTATTTTAGTGAATCGGTGTATTGCTTCTTCTATCACTCTCGTACATTTCGGTGAATTTGGCGCTGCCGTGATCTATATGGCTATAGATAACTCGTCATATATAATAAATGAGACAGTTAGAGCAGTTCAATTTACATCTCACCGAGAATACCCATAGAACTACTCCACTAGACGCTTGCTGCTACGCCATCAGCCGAACGAACGGGAGCGGTTTACGAACATTTAAAAACATGTCAGTTTTTTAAAATGACATATACAGGCAGTATTTATGAGTGTGGAGTTCCTGGAGTGCGCCATGCTAGCGTCTTTGCTCTGAAAAAGCCGGGCAGCTTGAAACAACTAAGGTCCGCATAACTAACTAATTGATGCTAATTGATGCTACCCTCAGGGCTTCTTTTATAGTTTTTTTTCATAACGCGACTTAAAACCCGAAAAAGTACGTCAAGAATGCCGCGCTCGATTGACCCAAAGTGAGGCAATCCCCGCGCAATCGCTTCAGCCGCTTTGGGCAGCTGTCTTCCCTACATTTCCGAGATGGAGAAATGCAGAGATGCGGAAGAAAAATATGATGATGAAAACATCGTCCTGCGCGCAAGTCTGAGTATGCGCTTTACTTATTTTGCACCAATATTCAGGGCAGCTCTGCGCCCTACTGGGTTTGAGATTGGGCTGTCGAGCACAGGGAGGGGAGGGGGAAATCCATGTTGTCCGTCTTCAAGAAAACAATAGAGCGCCCTTTTTTCGACTTTTCATTTTGATTAGGTTATTCAGAAAGTCCTCAGGCACTCTGAGGCGAAAAAAAAATCGAGTTTTGTAGTCTTTGTCGACTTATTCTTGCTGGGATAAGTCCGCTGAGAACCGTTGATGCCATCTGTTAAAGTTTAGTTCTGCGAATTAACACCACTACTTGGACAAACCGTTTTTCCCGATAGATCCAGCAGAATCATTTTTTTATTTTTTTTCTACTTTATTTTCATTATGTTAGATCCTTATTATGTTCCCACTGTGGGTGGACCATTTTACCCACCCCGGAGCTCCTCCCGCCTAGTAGGCAAACAGCTTCTTGCGACCATACCGTCTAAAAGGAAATGCTTGAACCGATTTCGATGTCTTGGGCGCTCTTCTACGTCTCACGCTAGAATGTCTTGGTGTACTGCAGCGTCATCTTTTTCTACTGATTTATGAATGTGATTTTATTTGCATATTTATTAGTTAATTGTTTTGAATTATTTCAAATTGAATTACCCGTTCATTTGTTTTTTCATTTGTTTTAAATTTATTTTGTGCACGTCGCCGCATTCATCTCCTGACCTACACGCCTATTTTTCGTGCTGCCACACCCTTACCATGGTACTTGTGGGTGAATTATGTGCAGTGCAAAAAAGTCAAACTAGATTTATTAGGCTGTTTCATGTCTACGTGGTTGCTCTTTGCTGTCTGACGACATTTCCGCTTTCCTACCGTAAATGTCTGCGTAGTCCTTGCGCATACTTCTGAGTCTTTGAGTAGTGCTAACTGATATCATTAACATTTAGTTGATTCTCTCAAAGGGGATAGTCTGGCTATTTATCTCTGGGACCATTTCAACGAAGTCATGAAAGATTGGAATTTGGAAGGAAAAAGGTTTTCCACCCTTCATCTTTTTCAGGTTCATTATTTTCTCAAAGTGTTGACATTCACAACATAAATGAAAAAAAATCTGAAAGCCGAGGAGATAGAACTATTTCTGAATAGGAAGAAAAGTGCTGGAGCTATTGGCCATTGGGAGAGAAAGTTCCACAAATTCCCTCAATGCTCTCCCACCCCCCCCCCCCCTCCCCCCTTGAATCTCCATCGAGCCGAGCGAACAAAGGGAAGCCTAAGAAAAATTTAACTCGCGGATCTGCTGAGGGTGTATGGCCCGATGCGGAAGAAATTGGCTATATGTATGCATTCCATATCCCAAAGGTGGAGAGGGCGTGGCTTCATGCTTCGTTTAATCATGGCCTAGGATGCGTTTTTCGTGGGATATTTCATTTCAGAAGATTTTCACCATGTCTTGTGCTGAACAAAGGCATGTCTAGTATTATCTCAAAATGAAATATCCCACAGAAGCGCAGGTGCCGCCACGCTCAAGTGAAGTACGCGGCCACGCCCACCCCATCTCCATGATATATAGTGTATGTAGTGTGTGCAAACGAGTTTTGCCACGCCAGATATGTCCCCTACCATTGAGAAGCAAGCCCTGATCTGAAAAACCAGGGTGCGACAAAAACGACGCGGAAAAATGGATTTTTTTTCCTCTGCACCAGCCTCACTAACTGCATTTTGTCACGGTTCTTGACTTTTCAGCAAGGGTTACCAAAATGGCAGAGCGTCTCATGATCTGATCTCATAGGGCGTATTCTTATGCCTCCATGAATTAAATCTTTTCAGGCATGAGAAAAGTTTGTCAATATCCCTGTTTAAAATGTAAAGTGACCCCTTCATCTAATGGAAAATGTAATTTTTATGTAGGTCTAGCTTTACACTGAACCCTTCTTGCATTAGAAGGAGTGCTGCCCAAGAAATTCAATCCGTACCTCTCTCACAACCCGAAGAATTTTTGGATCAGTAATGTCGCCGACTAATCTCGGGCGCTAGCCAAGTACCCAGGCTGGTCATTTGTGTAGCCCTGTGACTGTACTTTGTCGTTCCCGTGCAGCGTTGTGAAGTCCTGAAGCTACGGAATTTTCTGGGTTTCATTTCTGCGCATTTCCTGTTTATTTCATTTCGAACCGTGTTTGATACCGGACGGTGCGGGGAAACTACTATGAGCCCGGGGGTGATATTTTCGCTTCCCGCATTTCAAAGGGACAAGGAAAACTAAGGGAAATGACCAACATCCTTAATGCAAGAAGTATTCTTGCATTTCGTGAAGAATCTTTCACCTGCCTTGGGAACCTTACCAGCACTTTACACTATTTTGCAGGGCATTTTTTGAGCAGCAGTTCGACTCAGAGGGGCATTTTGCACTTTCTTTTGAAGTTTCTCTTAATCTGATCTCACCTTGGCAAGACTGGTAGACTATTGTCAAGTATGAACGAAGTTCATGCTAGTAGAAGCCTCACAGAGACCTTTCCCAAGTCTCCACAGGGGGTTTCGGCAGTGATCGATGGGAACTAGCAAAAAGCCCCCACCAGCCGAACTGCGCCCTTTTTCTGTATGCCTCAGTTCCTTGAGTAAGCGTCTATCCTTTCGTTAAAATTGTTAAAGTTTATGTGATTAGGGTTGAACACACTTTGGCATTAACGTAGTTGGGGAGGGAGAGAGGGGGAGAAAGGGTGAGCTTGGCTGCACCCTTGTATCCTTCCCCCTAACCAGACTTACCCCTTGAGTGCAGACGATCAGAGTCGCCGATGAGTAGGTCTCACAGAAAAGACTAAATCTCTGTGTGCCTTATTCTTGCTTGGGGAAGAGACAAAGAAACTTTGCCCAGTGGTCCCATCCCCCCCCCCTTCACCTCTCCAACCCAAGTATTAAAGGCAAGTGGCGCGATAATTCGACAAGGCTCACAAGGTAGACACGCCTAGCAGGAAAGAATATTTTGCTCCTTAGCAGGCGCCCATGGCGCCTTTTCCAGTCATGAGCGCCATTATATCGCTTAAAGGCACAGTTCGCGACCGCAAATTGCGGGAAACGGAACTCAAATAGGCACAAAAAAGTGCTAAGTATCTGATTAGCGGAGAAAAGCAGCAGAAAAAGCAGTCCGAAATGTTATAGAGAAAGATAACATAGTGGCTACTAGCTAGTAGCTAGCAGCCGGTGAGGGTCGGCATGGGCCTAAGGGGTGTCCATGGGCCTAATTAGTCAGCTTCTAGCGGAGTTCTTGCCGTTTTTCACATTTTGAAAGTAGCGCAGCCTCAAAAATCGCCTTCCGGATCGTCCGACACATTTGAGAGGTCATAGCCTTATTTTATCGCGGAATGTGCCTTTAAGCAAGGTGCAAAATGCCCGCCCCTTCGCCTTTGCAACCGCCTGCTCATACGTGGCCGAGCAGTCACATCGACGCTGTTGCTTCTATCGCGTCATTTATGAAGTACAATCAATATAAAGCTTTGTTACGTGGATATATGATTATACACGTCATACACACACATCTAGCAAAGCGGTTGCTAGCGCCATGCCAGCGTGAAACTCGTCCAAGAATGCTCGTTCAACACTGTGCCGAAAAAAAGGTTTTTTTTTCGCAGGTTTTTGACCATTTAGCTTCGCTTTTCGTTATTCCCCCCTGTATAACACTCCTGCTCCTATTTTTGAGCAAGTACTAAATTATGTGCCTTATGCCTTCAAAGGCTGTTGGAACGATAATTTGGTACTCGGCCTGAAATTCAGCAGGTCGCAATATAGTGGGGAAATGGCGAAAAACGAAGTGAAACGTCAAAAACCTGCGAAGAAAAGCCTTCGTCTTAATGACTCAAAAAGCAATTTCGGACGAGTTTCCCGTAGGCATCTTGCCAATAACCGCTACGGTAGGTACGGCTGCACGTATGTACTCATATATCCATGCAGCACCGCAGCCGCTTCATACCAATCCCTTCGCTTCATAATTTACTTAGCAAATGAAGCAATACGAGCATCAGGAACGGTCGTCCATTTGTGGGGGCGGGCGTGGTGGGCGTTCGGGTCGGTATGTTGTAGCTTGATAGGGCCCTTATAAGGGTACCTTCCTTGGAAAAGGCGCTACGCAGCGCCTGCTCAGGGTCGCGGAATTCCGTCCTGCCAGGCGTATTAATCCTACTCGTCTTAGGGATTTATCGTGGCCAACTGCCTTTAAGCATCCCTGCTTTTTGATAACCACATTTTCGAATTGTATTGGGGATTGAAACCCTTCATGTTTCTATTCGAGCCGTTGGGTAGGCCTAACGTTCCCATTGCCCACTTTTTTAGTAACCAATTGAGCATTTATTACTTCATTTACGTTTATTACTTCTGTCCCCATCGCATTCGCTGTTTTATCCTGGTCTCTCTATTTGGTTCCCTCTGTTACATCCACTTTTTACACAAAGGGCAATGCCTTACGCGTGCCAGATTCGGACTTCAGATAGAGCGCTCGTGATGCTCCCTACATATGCACTCTTAGCTTTTCAGAGACGTTCCCTACAACCCTTAAAAACTCGTCCAAAAACGATTTAACTAAACTAATTTCGCTTGCATTGCTGCAGGGCCAGGCTGCAGAGTTAAATATCTGCCTTAGCGTCTACGCTATAATCTACCCTTTTCTATTGAGTTTGCCCCTTGAATCAATTTAATTGTTGCATGCGTAAGAACATCTTCAGACGCTACATTAATGTCTTCTCGTGTCGAACGCCGAAGTCCTCTTGGTGCACTAATTATAAGATTTAGTGAAAATGTGGTACTTAAAGAGGTTCTAGTCTCATTAAGCACCACGAATGAGGACCAGCTTCAGCGTCTTCATCAACTCCTGCTTATGGTTTCAGAGCTATTTCAGCGAGGGGTCCATGAAATCCATAACAATACTCTTACCCATCAAAGGGGCTATGGGGGCTATGTTCCATTTCCTATGACGACGAGTCATCTTCTACATCTTTCTTCTATCGACAGCGGGCCACCCACCACTAGGGAATCGAATACATGCGGAGCGAAGGGGGGATGATGGACAACCCTCGATTACCTTACTACGCTTTCCTCTATTCTTCGTTATAGAATTAGGTTTGAAAATGGCTGATTGAGGGCCTATCCAGCCCTCGGGCGGTTATCCAATTGACGACGCACGCCTCTCTTTCGCACCTATCATCGACGACAAAATATTCGTTCGCGTTCGTGTAGTGCACATGCGAAGCTGCTAGGCCCTTTCTCTCAGGCCCTTCTGATCATCATGACTATGAGATTTCATTTTTTCCTCTTTTCTCCTCTCAGTTCCTCTTCTTTTTCCTGACTTCATATACGTCATCAGGAGGTTTCAGCTGAATTCTCTAGCAATCGACTAAATGAAATCGTGCACGTTTCAGCATGTTCTTCTAGACATTCAACAGGTTTCTGATAGTGCCGTTAACGGTCGTCGTGTTATTCATTAATGATATCGTCCCTCAGTCTGCCGTGTACGTCGCACGCACTGCATAATATCACGTAAAGCTTTTCTTCACTCTTTTTCAAATTTTTTCCTGGATTTTTCTCGATAAAAATGGAATTCATATGGAACAGCCTCGTAACATCTAGACAAAGGCCCTCTGAAGTGGTGGAATTGCACGCGACAGTGGTTCCGCTGGGTAGATATTAAAATCCAATTAAAGTTGTTTTGGTGAAATGTGAATGGCAGAGAGAACATATTTTTCGACACGTCAAATTTCAGCTCTTCATTTTGGCCGAAAATGTGGCCCTCCCATTACATATGGGGCCTGAATGGGCTTCTCATATGTCTTTGCCTTAGCTCAAAGACATTTCCCCCTAGAAGTATTGACCTACGTTTTTCTATTCAGAAATGTATGAGAATGTAATTGTGTTACTGTTTGTCTTGCAGCCGAGAAGGAGGGCGAGTGGGCGGAGTTTAGCAATGCAAGTTTTACATTTTGAGAAGGAAAGCTGCCTGCCTGGGCTGTGTTCGCTGCCTTATTCCCATGGGATATGGTCAACTCGACGCAGATTGAGGCGCTATGAATTTCCGATTACATTCGCCACAGCTTCAAAACCAGCCACCGTCCTTTCACACCTCTCACGTCCTTCTCGGCTTTACCTCCACCTTGTCACCGATTTCCTTGTACTACACTGTACTGCATGAAGTGTCAGTAAGTGCCAAGTCAGAACATTTGTTGTACGTCATTACACCCTGTATCAGACGGTGAAAGGGGTCGTAATTGCGGATTTCTTGTCGTTCGTCACAGCGGTATTGGGGTCTTCAGAATTTCTGATCCTTCCTAGTAGTACTTGACTTTGTCAGGCTTCATTTTCATTGGTTGAAAGTCATTGTTCTGTTCGCAAAAACTGCCAATTATTCTTAGCCCGCTGCCACGCGGTCCATTATAATAAATACGCAATTACGACCAATCTCTCTCTTTGGTACAGAGTGCAGTTCAGTGCATACTTGAATTTTGCCAAGAAACAAATGTGATTAGCACAGGAATTCCCGGGGCTATTTGCCGGTTGCGGTCAACACTTCAAAATTCAGGCGTTTTTTGTCGAAATCTGCTACTAGCAGCAAATTTGGCTGGAAAGTCATTTTAGGGTTAGTTAGACCCCTGAAGGCAGTTACGAAATTCGGTTAGAAAGAAATGTGTGGCCACCGGGTCAAAACAACCTAAACCATCAAATTCTTCTAAAAACATGTTACTAGGGATCGCTTCACATCCTGAACACGAATCTCACATCCGTTTGCGCGAAAAACGCCTGGGCTGCCTAACTCCGGCGCGAAACTGGTATCAGGTGCCGGCGCTTCAAGCGCGGGTGCCAGACGTTTTCCCCAAAATACGTGCAGTATTCGTACTCAGTGTGTCAAGTTGCCTCCCGGGACAAGTCATTGCAAAATATAACCCCAGAGGAAGATTCGGATGAAAATCAGCCAATGGCATAAGGATGTGAGATCGGTAAGTGTAAAAAAGTGCCTGGTTTGTAGTGGGTTACTATGTGAGCTATTAACAGCCTGGATAGTGCTAGTTGATATAAGATAGTGAATCGAGCAGTATTTGCGGGCCTTCTCTAATCCGAAAGCACGTCCGCCCACCCACACCGGCCGGTTCGAGGGGTTTTTGGAAGTCAAATTCAATTATAGATATAATTCGATTAAGGGAAGTGCTTTCGAATTTCCTCACTTTTCTGTTTGCTCTGGAACAGCTCGTGTGCCAATGTTTCCTCTAAAGTTTTGAAAGTAACAATCGTATAAAAATGTTGTACGCTGCTTTTATTCAATTTTCGACTGTTACGTAAAGGAGGCCTTTTGGTCAATTGCAGTATCGGCTGAACCCTTTTTTGGTTCGCACCATATCGCCTTTTGCTAGAATGACAGAAGTCCAAATAACCTTCCGATAAGGAAATAACGATGTGTTTCTTTTGGAATTTCCATGACCTGTCCATATCCCAGAGATGGAGAGGGCGTGGCCGCGTCTTGATTTGGACATGGCGTAGGGTCCGTTTTTTGCGGGAATATTCCATTTGAGACATTTGCCATCCCTTTCTGTACTGGACAAAGGCACGACTACTTCCAAAACGGCTCCAACGAACAGCAGCAGCGCTCCGCCACGCATAAATCAGGCCCAACGCAGTACGCCTGCCTTCCTCTCAAACTCCAGGATTATGTGTCTACATCAGATTGGCCGCCACTTCATTGAGGCAGGAAAGATTCGAGATTTCGAAAATTGGCGAGAAGTAGGGGACCGATGAAGAAACTCGGGCGCGAAGTGCAGCTTCTTAATCACTCGGCAAATCGAATTATTTCTTTCTTTTTTTTTCCTTTCTTTCTTTCTTTCTTCCTTTAACTAGTACATAATATGATCTTACTAATAACAATATAATCTTCGCGAAGCGATTCTTTTGCACTGTTGCACGAAGCGCCTTCTGCACTACACCTGCACACAGTAGTCCTCATTGGAAGCCCAGCCCCAGATGGCCACGCCCCTTTTTGCCGCAAACCTAATTTACACAATTCTGCCACATGTGTGGAGTGGGAACTTTCCTATAATGATGCACTTGACTCGACCCCCGACAACCCCGCCCACTTATTAGAGGGTTTGCCGTTTATTTGAGAGCTGAACCTTTATGAATATCATGGACATTGAATTTCACGACATCGTTTTTCAATTACATTGCACATTTTCACTTTCCTATTTTCCTGGGAATAATGTGCCGTTAAGGGCACATCCTTCGATTGCGCCAATCGTATTAAGTGTGGCTCACGGGACAAGAAAAAAAGTAGGTGCTGGGAGTCTGGTTGTAGTCAAGAAAAAGCAAAGGAAAATTCCACCCGAAAATGTCTCTTAAAACAGCTTTCTCTTTATACTTGGTCGTTTATAGTCGAATATTGAAGCAGCGTAGAAAAATACCGCCAAAGGCAGCTGGGCGCGAGATGTAAGTCATGATCGAATACCAGCAGAGTACACAGATGAGCAAGATGGCACTGTTATGCAGCGATTGCGAAATGGGCGGTAACTTCAGTTAGACCTTTTGTGGACATAGGTAAATCAGTGGGCTTGCTTACATCGCAGGTTTTTCCACGGCCATTTTTATTGCTTATTTTTTGCACAAATGAGAGTATCCTATGCCGACCTGCTACCCTTACCACACAAAGAATTTCACTCGCCGTATCGAGGAATGTGTTCTTTAAGTGATAGGAGAAGAACTAACAGTAAGATAGATAAAGCTGTCCGCATTGGCCAAGCCTTTTTGATGCAACCACGCCTTCAACTTCCAATTGCAGTTGTAGGGATGTCAAATTTATTTCAGCCCCAATTCATTCGAGCTTTTTTACCTAAGGTATTCGCAACATCGGGACGAACCACTCGCCACCGCCTCGGTGTCCTTCCCTCTGAAACAAGGCTTAGGTGTGTTCTCTGCGAGGCTATCTCTGCGGCTCTGGTCGCCTGCACTCTGAGTTCAAGTTCTTTTTTGGGGGATGATGAAGGAGCGGGCCCAGTGGTCCCTCCCCCCCCCCCCCCATTTACGTTTGCGCGTTAGCGTCACTCTTGCTAGTTTAACCGTTCCTATGGAACCCGCCCCTATCCCTCACCGGGCAGAGCTGTACTGGAGCAAAAACAGATTTATATCAATTATATGAGTTTTGATTGATTTTTTGGAAATTTTGTTTTTTTTTCGTATCGGACAACCTTGTGTTAATTGTTACTATAATAACAGCGGGAAATATGGAGCTGAGATTAACAGGAGTCAGCGATATTAACGAAGAAAATCATGCTATCGATTTATTGACCGCATGAGATTCGGCGTTTTTTTTTCTAGCAAAATCGATCAGCAGCTGCAACATAGTCCTGGTTCGCAGACGTCCTCAACGAAGTCGAACGATAGTGGTTTGGAAGATGGATCGATAACGAAGAATGGTGTTCCGGTATGCCATATAGCCCTTTTTCTTCTCGAACTCATGGCCTCTACATTAGCTGCCATTAACCCTTATATGTGGTGCTATAAATCATTTTGAAAAATTTGGTTCGGGTCAGAAAAATATGGTTCTTTTCCTGAGCAAAATATTTTGAAGTTATTGCTTCTCTGCGCCTATCCTAATCACTTGCGCATGAATGCACATGTTTTGGGTAGATGCGAAACTTTCAATTTCGTTTACACAGATGGTGAGTTGCTCGTGAGAATGACGGATTCACAATGGCTTACTCTACCAATTGTGTTGCGTAAAGAGACTAAAGCATAAGTTCAGGGGTCGGGGTGCATACAGTACCCCGGAAATTGCGCGTAAAATTAATTGTATTGGTCGTGAGTGCACGCGGCGGGCCGCGGGACTACCTAGCCGACTTAGATTGATTGCATGGATTACTTTGAACTAACCGCGCGCCTAGGCATCTGCCGGGTCACGGTAAGCCCGGTTATGTGTGTTTACCACGCGACATTTTTAACTTCACGCGCAATTTTCGGGGGTATAGTGCGCACCCTGACATTCCGAACTTATAACTTGTCGCATAGAGCAGTGGCAAGAGGCGGGGCACTATCATGTCATCAAAACCTAGATCGGTTTGATCACCGCTTGTGATCTTGGTTCACAAAACTCATTCCGAGGAGACGGACAAGGCTATCGTAACTTGTTGCTTCGTCGCGCGGCGTATCTTAGGTGATGCGCGGCACATCTCGGTGTGCATCAGTTTGTTAACTCGAGCAGTAAAACCCATATGAATTCAAGCAGAGACAAGGCCCCTGAGGGGCGATAACGAGCTTTCCCGTTCCTTCAACACTCATATTTGGGTGGGAAGGCGGGACAACTCGTCCATCATGCGCGACGTCGCTCATCGCGCCCATTAACGCGCCATATCGCGATTGTCTTGTCGCACACCCAACATCTCCGTTTGCACGTAGTTTGTAGTGAGGTTCACTCACAAATATGCAGATATTAACTGACTCAGCAATTAGGTAAAGGCAAAAGCAGTTCTGAGAAACCCCCAGAACAACTCCTGTTTGACTTTCATCATTGGACGAGCGTGCGATGAATAGAGATGCAGAGACGCTCGGCGGATAGGAGAAATCTGGTATCAATCGGTGCCTATGGCTAGGTTTTAGAAGAGTATACAAGAACAGAGGGTACCAGACCATGAGGGGTGTTCAATGTATTCTCGTATGAAGGAAAATGCAGAAAATGCTGAACCAAATTCATTTTTCAGTGTAGTCCCCCATAACCTCAACACGCTTGTTTGCTCGAGAAGCCGATGTTTAAATACTCTCTAAAAAATTCTTCCTCCTTGTCCCCAAAATGTGCGTTAGTTGCCTCCTTAAAGTATTCATCGTCAGAAAACGCTTTCCAGAGAGTTTTTGTTTTTGGGGGGAACCAGAAGTAGTCAGTAATCATTTTCTCAATTTTCTTTTCACGTTCTCAATTTTCTTCCTTTTTCGAATTTTCTTAAGTAGTCGTTTTCTCAACATTGTCGCATCAGTCATTCTGGTCTTCTTTTACCAAGGATGACTAGAATAGCATTGATGATAACTGAATGAAATTTTGTATTTATACCCTCAGGGAGTGTCGTTACCTATTAAAATGATATAAGTTCCTTCGTCACTGCTAAATTACCCCGATAAAGAGAATACTTCGAACTGTCATCGCTTGTGCGTATTAAGGCAACGTGTACCCTCCTCTCCTCGAATACTCCGTCGAAGCAGTAGCGGCTTACAGCGCGTCGACGCGCGTCTGTGCGCGACGGAGTCTGGACCCTGGCGGAAACAAAAAATGCGGGACAATCAAAGCCGAAACGCGGTTTATGCTTACAAGCAGTAACGGGTAGAGGGCGCATTCATTTGCATGGTCGCGACAACACGTGCGAAAAAACTTCGACCATAAAAACAGTTTTTTAGATTGTTTTTTGCCTGTCTTAATATTGACATGCCTTTGAAGCACTTATTTTTTAGAGATGATCGCTAGTACACACAAAAAAGCGTCGAGGCGGAAATGCCTCCTTTACAGGGGTGACCCATACCCCAGAAAGCGCGGTAGTTCTGGTATGGGTGGGATTCGCGGCGATCACAAACTCCTAGCGCCATTGTCACGCGTTGTTCAAAGTCCCAATGTAGCACACTCTACGGGACTGCAGACCTGCACCCCTCACACACCAAAAAGGCTCTCAAATAATCAAATGATTTGTTCCCTCAATTTTAGGAAGAAGGTTTACCCTAAATTCGCGCAATTGTTGGTCTTATGTCTAATCGATATCCTCAACTTTAATAGAATAGTGTTTTCGATGGGAAAAAAGGCTCTCATTATTTATTAATTAAGGCGAAGTCACTATCCCGAAAGAGTTCGCGAATGTCGCAGAGCAATGTGTCGCCTGTTCTTGAACAACTTCAGCAGCTGATCATCTCTGACGAATGGGTGGGCAGAGATACTCCACCAGCTGGTCATCCACAGCTATCGAAAACTCGGTAAGTCCTTCCATCCTTCCATATGGTACCCTTAATCAAACAGCACACTTTGCACTGCTATTACGTCACCATATGCAAAGTATGCTTATTGATTGTTGGCCATCTTTCTTCGTATCTGTCACTGTATCAAGGCACGTCGTGTGTTGGAGATCCCCAGCGAGGGGGTCTTACTTCCCTCCGAGAATATCTTCGGTTGTTGACTTTCCTCACAATCAGTTTTCCCGATACGTGCATGCTATTTTACCCTTGCTTCTGCTCGACGGGGGTTTGCTGAGGAGGAAGGGTCCTTCGGAGAGTTGAGATAAGTAGAAAAGTGAGAGGAATTTGGGAGAATTCAGGAAGATGGGTAGGAAGGTGGGGGAATGGTTGTACCAGAAAAGGAAATCAAGAGAGTGGTATTCTCCAGTTTTTCCCCCAGCGGCACTTCGTGCAGACTTCTTCGCTGTTGGTGAGGGGGCATGTCAGTGGGGCTGGGCTTAGCGCCGTGCCAGCTAGTTTTCCACCAGTTTTAGAAACAGGTAAGTGACAACATTTTGTGGAAAATGGCTGATGCTAACGATATGATACACTCCCGTAGCTTGCTGAAAGAAAAAAAAACTGAAAAGCGGGCTGGCGCCGCGCTAAAATGTCCTGCTTGAGACGCCCCATCATTCTCAAGGAAGACGGTACCCTGCGCAATATTCAAGTTGCGCAAGCTTGCAGCAGGTGTCTGAGCATTCTGAACGCCATCCCAAAATCTCATAGATGGGAGCGCTGTGAGCAGGAAAATAGGCACGCTCGCATATTTTTCCTCAGAATTTCGTGATTTTTTTCTTCTTCCTATCCATTTTTCCTTGCATTCAATTACTTTCTAAGAATCTTTCACATTAGTTATAGGCTTTTTGCTGCGTACGCTGGCGGCAGGGTTTGGCGAGACGCAGCTAGCTTTCCACCAATTGTTCCCCCTTACCGGCTTTCACTATTGGTGGGAATAGGGCTGGAGCTCGGCCAAGCCACTCAGTCACGCGACAGCGTCCGCAGCGCACAAGACCTTATATACCTATCTCTTCAAAAGCCTTGAATGCACATGTTTGTCCGTCCTTTTTGCGAAAAACTGACCGCTGTTCTCGATGATTTTTTTTCAATTTCTTTTGATCAAGGGTACACAGTCCCACGCATATACTCTATTTTTTCAGATCACGCGAAAATCAGCGTTTGTCCGATCTTGGAAGGACGTTGGTTACCTCATCCTCACTTAAAGCATACATCGATCTACTGAATAGTCATCATAGACAAAGTATCGCTTCATGGCTCTATGGAAACACTAGTCAGGCTCTCAGTCAACAATTCAGGTAACTTACTATATTGTAGTTATTAAAGCATATCTTCAAGTACTGCCTACCTACTCTCCCTTCCATGTTGAAGTTTTTCGCCTTGAAGCTTATGCCAAATGCATTCCAAGTGTTTGGCGAGCTTGGAAGGGTGCCATATCGAGTTGCAGTATTGAAGCCTCCCTAGAGATCTTCAGGTTCAACAACACGAAAAAAAATAAAAGAAACAGCAGAAAGACAAAAAGAACCAGCACCTTTGACGTAGATGAACCCTACTTTCGGGATGTGCCACACGTTGGACTTCCGTGGGACTTTGTGCGGTGTTTGAATGCGCATTCGACCCACATGGCTTGTTTGCGAGTGTAGGCTATAGACGTCAAATAGAAGTCAAGATATTTTATGAAGAATTTCTGCGCTTACAAGGGTTATACCTCTCCAAGACTTCTGCTCAAAATCTAGTGCACCCGGAAAAACTACCATGCGAGCGCTCCATTTGAAAGGCACATTTCACGAGTGGCCAGCCTAAAATGGAACAGCTCAAGGGGTTCGCGTGTCAGGTGAACATATCCCTAGCCATGGATGTGGAGCTGTTCTCTTGAAGTTTGAGCAGCAAGCGCTATAAGATTATACTTTGGCCCAGTAGGCCGATAGCAGCCCAGGCTTGTCGGCATGTGCTGGTGTCTATCGTCTCGCTTATCTTCCTGTTCTCCTGTTCTTCGCTTCTGGTCTCTCCTCTTTGGTCAATGTCTCTCGCTTCTACCTGCGCTCGCTGAATCGTCGAGAACCAGAGACGCGAAGATATCCTCCTCAGGAGCATTTTCGGTGGTGTCAGGAACCGTGGAACAAACCCAGCTGCGGCTGCATTTTTTACTAAGAGAGACCAGTTAAGGTAGGAAGGAGCCAGTGGTGGATGATGTACCGGGTCGGCTCATTCTACGCTTCCTGGCACTTCCTCCTGGCGGTGAACCTATCAGTGAAGTCAGGCAAAGGTCAGATGTTGTTGAATATTTCCGTTTCACTCGTGTCCCCCCCCCCCCTCTTGCCCCTCCTGTTCGACCGCAAAGTCCTGGGAAAGTTTGCTGAGTACGTATGTAGGCCATAGGGGAGGGGGCATACTGGCACCTTTCGAGCCATCCTGCCACCCTCCCCCCTGGCATTGAATATTTTATAAATGCATTACTACAGTAGACTCGTCCTGCAAATTTCGCGGTTTTCGGGTTTCGCATAAAAAATGTTGAAAGATCAACTAACATGTACTCGCTGCAGATTTCCTGAATCCAATATTCATTGCTCAGAACCAGAGGCGACGTTGGCGCTTTCAGTTAGAAATGGAATAGGTCAGTTTGTCGACCTTTCGTCGTTTGACCATTAATTTTTCCGCTTTCAAGGAAATATAAACCTGATATTATGTTAGAAAATATTAAGGACATGCGATACGTTTGGCACTCAAGGACACCTACGGTAGCGATTACATCACCAAGGGATGGAAAGCGTTCGTGGAAAAGGTAGTTCTATCAGGATTTTTTTAAAGTAGCCATGAAGAGAGCTGGCGATCGGTTCCTGTTAGGAAATATGGTGCTCATCATTGCAGACCGGTGGGGCGGGTGAGCCGCGCTGCGTGTGACTCGGCTGTGATCGCTGCCGCGTCACAGCCGAGTCACACGCAGCGCGGCTCACCCGCCCCACCGGTCTGCAATGATGAGGACTGTACATACCCAATTAGCCACATTTTTTTAAAGTCTTAAGTAACCTGTTCGAAACGTTCTGAGAGATTGGAAGTTAGCCTCAGAAAAACACGATAAAAAAAGTACGCTAGTCAGGACTCTAAGCAGTTACAAATACATGAACACATACATGAAGGCTGTACATTAGGTACGCGAAGTGGCGCGTGCAATATTGATTCGCAAGTGCAACCGTTCGCTGTTGGGCGTGTCGGTGAGGCTGATTCTGGCGCTCCGCCAAAAAGCGTTCACCAGCAA
>MU912804.1:10993-26029 GCA_036418165.1 Cooperia oncophora
AAGCTTCCAAGAGTGATCTTGCCCACATCCAATGGCACAAACAAATATTTAATTATGGACAGTGCTCGAAATACTTTGAACGATCGTAGGAATGCCGAGTTTTGGGTAAAAGACCTCATTTCAGAGTCTCAATCCCGTACGCTCATTCGAAGGATGCACTATCCGTAACGCCACTGAGGCCATCTTTCACCCCCTTAGCCTCATGACTTTTGTCCCATGACTCCTCCGTCACCTGAATCAGCCTTCCAGTGATAACTCCTGAAGCGCGAATCGCTGCACTAAAGAGCATCCATCGTAATAAAACAAGCCTTGTGCTGTGTTTGGAATGAAGCCAAAGTCTATGTAATTTGATTTTCCTACATCACCCCCTTTGGAATTGTAAAGAGGTACTTTCAGGAGGATAAAGGTTCGAATAGAATCAGTTACTTGATGAAGTGAAAAGGTTGCAATATGATGGGCTAGTGTTTGAAAATAGGAGGAGTTGGCCTGTTTCACGATAACTTGGCCTGTTTCTTAGGCAGTTTCTACACTCTTTATCACTGCTTGATATGCTCGTCTCTAATACCGTGGCGGAGGAGTATATCTCGGAGGCCTTGTAGGCACAACTTTCGGAATGAACATACAGTTTCGGCCGAAACATGCCAATGCGATTGCTGGAAGCACGGAAATCTGCAAAAGGATTAACTGATTTTCAATTTGGTTACAAAGGTTTTTAAGAACTCACCAGAAGGACTGCAAGCCAGTTCGAATCTCATTGTTTCTTTCGCTTTTCTGAAATTGTTGTGTTTAGTGACTTTAGATGGAAAACAGCATGCTCAAGCTATACGACACGTAAGGTCTTTTGCTGCCCCACTCCTTGAAGCTCAGGCCGGATTTTTAGAAGCTTTTATCCTTGAGGGTGGATAAGACAAAAAAAGTTATTCCCAAGGAAAAGCTAACCACCCCCCACCTGAGCGTTGCCGCCACATCCCCTTATGGTTAGCGTGAAAGGAACAGGCGTCCACTCCATGGGCTCAGGTGCTGAAAAATTTGGTCACCGAACTATCAGAAGACTTGCCGCGGGGAGTAACTTGACTTTCAATATATCAAATTCATGTGAGTGCTAAGGGGTTCGAGAATTCGAAAACAGTTCGAGGAACATGTTATGGCGTGGCCTTTTCTGCTCGTCTGTACCCTTCCGACGAGACTGTGACACCTCACTCACGTGAAGTCTTAGGTCCAGCAAAAGAAGGAAACGAAGACAACCAAGACCTTGACCTTGCCCCCTCTTTTTAGCACTTTTACAGTACAACAAAATTGTCTGGGGCTGGACTGCAAGCGCCATCGTCAAAGTAAGTCCGTAGCTTCGGCGCCCATAGCGCGCTAGCTAAGCGTTTTCCTTCCGAACGACAACATTCGTGAAATTCGTTTTCAGGGGTCCAGCTCGCCTGGGCTGAGTGGTGACGTATTGCAAAAATGTGAATCTTGCAATTTAGCGAGACTAATGCTAGGAGGAAGATGAGGAAGAAGACTAGGGTGAAGGCAAAGAAAGAGGTGGCGAGACGAAGAAATCACTGGAAACCAACCCACTGATTCTGCGCTCGGTTTAAATACATGGTCCAGAAATAGCATTCCATCATTGTGCAAAGCTATTTCTCCCTTAGGCCATCATAATGGGACGGTAGCATAAAATCATCTCCTCACAAAAGATTTCCTAAAATAGATGTTTTATATGAAATCCATACAAATGAATCTCCTCAGGTTTTCAATTTAGTCTTGGAATACGAAATCAGCAGGCTTTTCTTATTAAAAAATTCCTCCGATTTCCATTCATATGGTATTTACGGTATCCAAGGCACGTCCTGGTCCGGGGTGGGGGTGGGGAGGAGGGAATTTTCGCAAACCAAACCCCTTCAAAGCTTTCTCCTCTTCTTCAACCCCCTTCCCATGCTCGCATCCTGCAACGGCATCTTATAAATTTTTTGTCCAAGCGGAGGTGGCAAATTTTTGTTTGGGCAAGCCTATATTTTTGTTCGCGTACGAGTTTTCGCAGTGAGAACTTAACGGCTCATATTCCCAAATTAATCCATAAGGATTTCCTTACTTTGTTTTCTGTAGCACTGTTGCTATATCAGATAGCCATACATGAATGAGGCGAAGGTGGCACAGTGGCAAGTGGCACGTTTACCACGTTGCCGGGTGCGAACACTAAGCAGCTTCAGCCGCACTGACATCCTGGAACAAGCATCTTTTTTCTCAAGCAAATAATCTTTGTTTTGTTTTCGTCGCTGTTCGATTTAGTTTTTACGAGTTTTCCCAAGCTGCTGAAGAACCATTCTCCTTCATATTGCGACCTTACTCAAAACCAAAATTAGTGGCCCCCAACTTAGGGGTTTCCCCTTTTCAAAAGTGCATAACTTTTCTTTGCGTATGGCCCTCTGACAGAATCTTCGCAGGTCTTTGTTGTGGACAATTTCGCGCAACACGAAACTTCAGGTGCAGTACCATTTCCAGTTTGTTTGCAGACTTTGGTTTGCTTCTAATATAATAAGACGCATCTTGCCATTGGAGTTATTGGGAAGTGGTTCATTGGCCTCCCATTGACAGGCAATCTTTGTGTTGCGCCATGGCAGGCGAGCCTCTCGCTGGGATACCGCCAACCAGGGCACATCGTGCGTTGCGGATTTTGGTCGGGCCCGCATGAACTCACCCCCCGCCCCCTAGAGGGGGTCTCGGAACGACCTCCCTTTTTTTAAGGTCTGTTTTTCCTCCTTATATTTACAAGTACGAGTTTTCGCAGTGACAGCTTAAAGGCACAGTTCGCGACCGCAAATTGCGGGAAACGGAACTCAAATAGGCACAAAAAAGTGCTAAGTATCTGATTAGCGGAGAAAAGCAGCAGAAAAAGCAGTCCGAAATGTTATAGAGAAAGATAACATAGTGGTGAGGGTCGGCATGGGCCTAAGGGGTGTCCATGGGCCTAATTAGTCAGCTTCTAGCGGAGTTCTTGCCGTTTTTCACATTTTGAAAGTAGCGCAGCCTCAAAAATCGCCTTCCGGATCGTCCGACACATTTGAGAGGTCATAGCCTTATTTTATCGCGGAATGTGCCTTTAAGGGCTTTTATCCCCAAATGAATCCGTAAGGACTTCTTCACATTGTTCTCGGCAGCACTCGATATATCGAATAAAAATAGACTCGCCCCATCAAAAAATTGTCCTCCCGTGGAGTATTCATGAAGATGGTAGGCAGGATGGAGCATGGGAAAGGGTGGTGAAGCAGAGGAGAACTTCGAAGGGGGTTGGTTCACGGAACTTTTTCCCCGGCAGGACGTGCCTTGGATACCGTAAATATCATACGAATGGAAATCGGAGGAATTTTTTAATAAGAAAAGCCTGCTGATTTCGTATTCCAAGACTAAATTTAAAACCTGAGGAGATTCATTTGTGTGGATTTCATATAAAACATCTATTTTAGGAAATCTTTTGTATGGAGACGATTCTATGCTACCGTCCCATCATGATGAGCTCTTAAGAGTGCAGACACTTTTAAAGAGAAAAAGCAGTGTTGAAAAGCTTTTAATGAGACATAAATCACGGGCTCATTGCCCAATGATTAGTAAATTGCAAAATTTTGCAAAATATCGCGAAATATCCTGATCTAAGCAGGAACGCACGCAAGCGTTTAAACGTACGCGCGCAGCTTCTTTATACGCGATTACTTTTACAATTCCACTATCCGATTAGTTATCATCTCGTTGTGGGAAGAGGAGGAGGGTCGTAGAAAAGATCGTTACTGGAGATAGTTGTTAAGCAGCACACAACATGGATTCCTGGTACTCCAAAAGGGTGGAATCAAGGGGGCATTGACCGATTGCTTCAGTGGAGCCCATTGGTACAGGAACAGAGGGACGGGCAGGAGAATCGTAATTTATCGCTTCGCCGCGTCTGGCAGTGGGCGTGGCGCTTTCCTGGTTCGCGTGAGCCTGTCGCTTGAAGCACCGGATTTCGCACGGGCTAGGAAACTGAACATTTATGACTACTTTCGGTTCTACATCTTGTTATCGTCATCTACGACCTGGAATCATCACCGTTTGCGGGCGCGACGTCGCACGCAACGCGCATCATCGCGGCGGACCACGATTCTCTTGTCACGTACACACAGGAACAAATTTTGGTTCGCCTCGTGCCTACATCGACCAAGCAATTTTTGTGGGTTCGGCTCGTTGGAAGGACCCACCTCTCCAGGAAAATCACTCAAAGTGTGATTTAGTCCACATCTTAGGCGAAGTTTGACCTTAGCAAGATTCATTCGGATGGATCTGCTCCAAACAAATATTTAAATATGGAGAGTGCCTGAAATACTTTGAACAATCGTAGGAATGCTTAGTTTTGGGTAAAAGATCTCATCTTAGTCTCTTGAACGCTCACTCGAAGAATGCACTATTCGTTACACTATGAGGCCATCCTTTATCCTCATAGCTTTTGTCCCATAACTCTTCCGCATCTCTCAGCCTTCTAGTGATAACTGCTGAAGCGCGAATCGCGGCACTAAAGAGATCCATCGTAATACGAGCCTTGTGCTGGGTTGGGAACGACGCCAGAGAAGTCATGAACAATTGATTTTCTGACGTTCTCATTTGAGATAAGTAAAAGTTTAGAGGTGAGAGCTGAGGATTCCTTTTAGGACGAGAAAGGGGTTTGCATGGAACCGGCCGATTTGACGGAGTGAATGGGTCGGAGAATGCCATGGCTATATGTTTGAAAATGAGAAGCGCTGGTATTTCATAACAAACTGCGAAGCTTTACACCATTCATTGCCGCTTGAAGAGCTTGTCTACAATTTATTTCATTCGCCTCGTATTGGTGACGGTGTGAGATATACACAGCTGAAACCAAAACATGCCAATGCGATTGCTGGAAGCGCGGAAATCTGCAAAAGATTAACTGATTTACAATGTAATTATGAAAGGTTTTTAAGAACATACCAGAAGGACCACGAACCAGTTTGATCTCATCGTTTCTGTTGCTCTTCTAAAATTGTTGTGTTCAATCACCTTGGATGGAAAACGGCATGCATAAGCTATATGAGAAATAACGGCAGGTGGGACCCTTCGCTGCCCCTTTCTTTAGAAATGAGGCCAGAAACTTTTATTCGTAAGGGTAGCATAGGCTGAGAAATCCTCTCCCAGTAACAGTTTAACCCCACCCCCCTGGGCGCTACGTCACATTTCCTCCTAGTTAGCGTGAAACGAACAAGCCTCCTCGCCATGTAGGCAGGTGCTGAAAAAAAATTTGGTCACCGAACTATCCGAAGACTTGTCGCGGGGAATAGCTTGACCTCCAAAACAGATATGAGTGCTAAGGGGTTTAAAAATACGAAAAGAGTTCGAGGAAAAGCGTGGTCCTTTCTGCTCGTCTGTACCCTTCCGACGAGACTCAGCCAAGTCTGAGGTCCAGCAAAAGAAGGAATCGAAGACAACCAAGATCTTGACCTTGCCCCCTCTTTACAACTGCCTTAGCACTCCATTCTGTACAAAATCGACTGGGGCTGACTGCAGGCGCCACCGTCAAAATAGGTCCGCAGCTTCGGCGCCTATAGCGCGTGACCCACTCTCGAATTTCAGACCAGATTTTTAGAAGTTCTTATTCTATGGGTAGCTAGGCTGGAAAATTCTTTCCCAGGAACAGTTCGCGCCCCCCCCCCCCACCTGAGCGCTAAGCAGCTTTGGCTCCTATAGCGCGGTAGATAGGCGTTTCCGTGCCAAACGACAAGATTCGTGAAATTCGTGCCTATGGGTCAAACTACCCTTGGACTAAGTGGTGATATCTTGCAAGAAAGGTGGACCTTGTGCTGGGGCGAGACTAAAGCTAGGAGGAAGTGAGGAAGAAGACCAGGGTGAAGGCAAAGAAAGAGGTTGGGAGACGAAGAACTCATTGGAAACCAACCCACTGATTCTGCGCTCGGTTTAAATACATGCTCCAGAACCCGCATTCTATCATTGTACAGTGCTATTTCATCCTTGGCCATCATGATGGGACGGTAGCATAGAATCGTCTCCATACAAAAGATTTCCTAAAATAGATGTTTTATATGAAATCCACACAAATGAATCTCCTCAGGTTTTAAATTTAGTCTTGGAATACGAAATCAGCAGGCTTTTCTTATTAAAAAATTCCTCCGATTTCCATTCGTATGATATTTACGGTATCCAAGGCACGTCCTGCCGGGGAAAAAGTTCCGTGAACCAACCCCCTTCGAAGTTCTCCTCTGCTTCACCACCCTTTCCCATGCTCCATCCTGCCTACCATCTTCATGAATACTCCACGGGAGGACAATTTTTTGATGGGGCGAGTCTATTTTTATTCGATATATCGAGTGCTGCCGAGAACAATGTGAAGAAGTCCTTACGGATTCATTTGGGGATAAAAGCCCTTAAAGGCACATTCCGCGATAAAATAAGGCTATGACCTCTCAAATGTGTCGGACGATCCGGAAGGCGATTTTTGAGGCTGCGCTACTTTCAAAATGTGAAAAACGGCAAGAACTCCGCTAGAAGCTGACTAATTAGGCCCATGGACACCCCTTAGGCCCATGCCGACCCTCACCACTATGTTATCTTTCTCTATAACATTTCGGACTGCTTTTTCTGCTGCTTTTCTCCGCTAATCAGATACTTAGCACTTTTTTGTGCCTATTTGAGTTCCGTTTCCCGCAATTTGCGGTCGCGAACTGTGCCTTTAAGCTGTCACTGCGAAAACTCGTACTTGTAATATAAAAAGCATGCTGATTTCGTATTTCAAGATTGAATCGAAAATCTGAAGAGATTCGTTTGTATGGGTTTCAGATAACACATCTATTTTGTGAAACCTTTTGTGAGGAGATAATTTTATGCTACAGTCCCATTATGATAGCCAAGGATGAATAGCACTGCATAATGATAATAGAATGCTGTTTCTGGACCTTCTATTTAAGCCGAGCGCAGAATCAGAGAATTGGTTTCCAGTGAAGTCTACGTCTCCCAATCTCTTTTTTTGCCTGCACCCTAGTTTTCTTCCGCATCTTTCTCCTAGCATTAGTCTCGCCCCATCGCGAGATCCACCGTTCTTGTAGTACACCACCATTTAGAGGGGTGTTGGACCCTTGAAAATGAATTTCACGAATGTTGCCGTTTGTAAGAAAAACGGGCGCAGATTGGCGACAGGGGGCATTTTGCACTATGCTGCTTCCCATTAACGTTCCCACCCGCCTACTCTTGAGTTACCAGCGTTCACTACGGAGGTTCGCTGAGCTTGCTCCAGCTTCACAAAGCTCACTGGTTTCATCTGAGTGGGAGCTGTAAACCGACACTAATGATGCAAATAATTTGCAAAATGCCCCCCCCCCGGTCGCGGAACTGCGCCAGAAAACACTTAGCTACCGCGCTATAGGCGCACCTGCAGTACAGCCCCAGGAGTTTTATATCAAACGGAGGACTAAGATAGCTGGAAAGAGGGGACAAGGTCCCGGTTGTCTTCGATTCCTCATTTTGCTGCGCGAACGCTTGTTTTTTTGACGCTAATCATAAAAGATGTGACGATAACGCTCAGATGGGGGAGGGGGTGCGGTGGGGGTTAAACTATCCCTGGGGAAGAACTTTTAGGCCCAAGCTACCCTCAAGGATAAAAAACTTTGAAAATCTGGTCTCAAATTCGAGCGTGGAGCAGTAGACGGTCCCACTTGCCGTTATCTCTCGTATAGCTTATGCATGCCTTTCCATCTGAAAGAGACTAATTACAACAATTTCAGAAAAGCGAAAGAAACAATGAGATTGAACTGGCTTGTAGCCCTTCTGGTGAGTTCTTAAAAACCTTTTGTAACCACATAGAAAACCAGTTAACCTTTTGCAGGTTTCCGTTCTGCCAGCAATCGCATTGGCATGTTTTCGCCAAAAGTGTTTGTTCGTCCCGAAAATTTCGCCTACAAGAATAGCTCCGATATATCGTGCGTGACATTCTCCGCCGACATATTAGGGACGAGCACATCAAGCAGTGATAAAGAGTGTAGAAGCTCCCTACTTTATTATGAAACAGACCAGCTCGTTTCTATTGAACACATATGCAAACACATTAGCTCATCATATTGCAACCTTTACACTTACCAGGAGTTTCAGAAAAAAAGAAGTTGAGGATCCCTAATTCGCTTAGTGAACATGGCAATGGTAGAAAATCACCTGTATCACCTGTATCCGACTTGTCCTCGTGTTTACGCCATCCACGCAAGTCGACTTTGATCCATTCATTCCGGTCTTGTGCGCGTCTTTTCCACTGTTGGCCGAACATTTTCACCATTGGATCGGCCCATCTCGTTTTAGGCCTTCCCAGCGGTCGTTTGCGATCCAAGGGGATCCAATCAGTGAGCCGGGAAGTCCATCTGTTATCTCTCAGACGCGCCACATGGCCGGCCCATGCTCGTTTCCTTTTATACAATTCCTGGACAATATCAACAAAGCCACTTCGCCTTCGAAGTTCCGTGTTCGAGATATGATCACGCAATGATATTTTGCAAATTCTGCGTTCCATTGACCGTTGCGTGACCGCGAATTTCTCTTCGTCTGCTTTGGTGGTTGACCAGCACTCAGCGCCGTACAGTAATGCGGGTACGACTGTGGAGTGAAACAGTGACGCTTTTATTTCCATCGCAAGGCTTTCGTCTAGCAGTGTCGTTGAGATTTTGTTGAAGCTAGTCCATGCTGCTTTCCTGCGCCTGCTAAATTCTCCTCCAGCGCCCTCTGTAAAGCTGAGCTGGTACCCTAAGTAGACGTAATTCTGGACTTCTTCTATTTTTTCGCCTTCGACTGTAATCTCCGTCATAGGACTGAACTGGTTTCTCATCCATTTCGTTTTGGAGAGGTTCATCTCGAGTCCAATCTCCTTTGATTTATTCTGAAGTTGAACCAGCTTGTCCTGAAGCTCTCTTGCGTCTTGTGCAAAAATGACGCAATCGTCCGCAAAAAGCAAATGCGTGAGATTTTCGCCGTCGATTTCGATGCCGCCGCTCCAATTCAAACTTCCGAAGAGGGCCTCCAGTGTTATTGCAAAGAGCTTCGGCGAAATTGTGTCTCCTTGACGTACTCCCTTGCAGATCTTTATATGACAGGGGTCGTTGAAGAGCTTGATTTCTGTACTGCAGCCGTCGTTCATCTCTTCCAGGAGGTCGACGTAGTTTATATTGATTCCAAATCTGTTCAACGCATTGAATACTGCGTTCGCTTCAACCGAATCGAAGGCTTTCTTGTAATCGACAAACGCCAAGCATAGGGGAATTTGGAACTCTCCACATTTTTCCGTAAGCTGACGTACAACATGTAAATGGTCCATCGTGGAATAACCGCTCCGGAAGCCGGCCTGTTCTCTACTCGTAGCCATGTCTAAGTCCTTGACGATACGGTTCAAGATTATTCTCGTGAAGGCTTTGGATATTTGTGACAAAAGCGTGATGGGCCTGTAGTTGTTCAGACTCTCAGGATCTCCTTTCTTCATCAGCAGTATCGTCTTCGATTTCTTCCACGCCGCTGGAACTTTTCTTTCAATGAAATATCTGGTTGAAACGTTCTGCCAGCGCTTTGAATAGGTTTATTCCGCCTGCTTTTAGGTGTTCAGGTCGAATGTTGTCACTTCCTGGACTTTTTCCAGACTTCATTCCCTTCACTGCATGCTCGACTTCTTCCCACATGACTTCTGGGACCGGTTCTCTGACAGCAGTTGAGTGGACTTTTGTGACAAACACCTTTGAGGAGTACAAATCGTTAAAAAACTTCGTGCAGATTTCATTCATCCGCTTTCGATTTGTCGTGCGAACACCTAGATTATCCTTGAGAGCGGAGGGAATTTGCTGCCTGAGACGGACATCCCTTTCCACTGTTTTCAGGCTTGCCCTCTTTTCTGCCGCTTCACGAAGCTTCTTTTGCCTATATCCTTCATAGTCTTCTTTTATCCTCTCCCTTATCGTTTTGCTGAGAGTCTTATATTCCTCGCTCTGGACCCTTCCTTCGGCCTTCATACGTGCTCTCTTCTGCATCATCTGGATTGCTTCCGCTGACACACGTTGTCTTCTGCCGCGTTCTGCTGCAGTGCTGGAAGCTTTGACAGCAAGAACTATTTTTTCTACTAGTTCGTCGTAGTCAGCGTCGATGCTTCTCTCAGTGTCCATCCGCAGGTCTGACAATGCTACTAAGTCAGTGAATAAATCGGCATTGAAAGCGTAGCGTATGAGTGCTCTTTGTGAGTACAGAACTCGTTTCTCTCTTCTTCGATCTATAAGTATCGTCGAGCGCACTAGACGATGGTCGGAGCCAGTCGCGACCACACTTTCACCTATAACCGAAACGTCAGCAAACATTCTCGGCGTATCTGTCATTACGTAGTCGATTTGACTCAGAATCTTCGTATCTGGGCTTCTCCACGTCCACAGACGCTTTGGTTTCTTCTCGAAAAATGTGTTCATGATTGAGAAATGGTGTTGCTCCGCGAATTCGACCAGGCGTCTTCCTCTGTCGTTCCGTACGCCTGTGCCGTATTTGCCGACAAGGTTTTCCATACCCAATCTTGCGCCAACAACTGCATTGAAGTCTCCTTGGACAATGGTGTATGTCGATTTGATCTTCAACGCCGCTTCTATTTCCTCATAGCAACGTTCGACTTCTTCATCTTCCGCTGCCGCTGTAGGTGCATACACCTGAACGATTTTGAGCGTTCGTTTCCCCATCCGCTGTATCATGATTTTCAAAACAGCAACACGTGGGGACAAAAAATCGCAGGAAATGATGTGCGGAACCATCTTCGGTTTTACGATGAAACCGACTCCACCAGTTCTTGACACGTTGTCGGCACCTTTTCCCAAAAGAACTTCTTCGCCACTCGTCCCACTTTGCCGAGACTTCTTTCGCTCTCCTTGTCTCGCAGACACCGACGATATCAGCTTTGATCTTTTCCAGGTGCTGCAAGTATACATCTAGAAGAGGATCCGTCGATAGAGTCCTGACATTGTGGGAGGCGATGTGCAATTTGATGACATGTCCGTGGTCCTTATCCTGCCCCTTCCTTACACCGAGGTGTGGGATTGCTGTATGGAGTCGGGGCATCTCCATACTCCCATCTCGGGTCCAAATCTTCTTCTTTTTCTCAAAGTTTTTGCCGATTATTTTTGCAGCAGTACATTCGGGTTGGCAGCCCTCTTGTCCTATAGCTGCTGTTTTTGCTCGATTGTTCGCGGCTGCTTATTCGATATATTCGCAGCTAACCGCCACACGGACGGCCGTTCCTCGATCCACAACCTGAGGACGCGCCAGATGGCTCCGAGCATAAGCACACTGGTAGAAAATAGTCATTAATAAATTTGAATTTTGTAATTTCCACCTGTTTTAGGTCGGACTGTTGTGGTTTTCCATGTTAGCTGAAGTAAGCTGAAGCTGAAGTAACACATGCATTAAACCCGAGTTCATCTAAACTGAATTCTTGTAAATTGGGGGAGCATTTCGCTGGGATCCTATCTTGTGAGCTTACGGAATATTTAGAGTTTCACTCGTACAGAAATTCTTTGGCTGGACAACGTTCAGTACTGGGCGGTGCTCAGAAGCCAGGGGAAATGTTGAGCTCATTGCTAGCACTTTCTTCCTCGTAGATGTCGGAAAAAATGCAAATATAAAGTCGAAAAAACAAAAAATCCGTAGAAGTGGGGGTCGTACCGAGAGCCCTTCTAGAAGGGGGGTGGGGTCGTACGGACCCGACTAAAATCCCCAACCAATCAAGTGCCCTGGTGGGCGGTATGCCAGCGAGACCCGGAAACCAGCGAGACTCGCCTGCATGGCGTAACACAAAGAATGATGTCAATAGAAGCCAATGAACAACTTCGTAATAACTCCAACGGGAAGATGTGTTTTAGAAGCGAAAAAACTCTCCAAACAAACTGGAAATGGATCCATATGATGAAGCGGGGGTGACACAGTGGCAAGTGGCACGCTTGCCACGTGCGCGATTCAGGATCACTACCCTTTTTGGACCAGTAACCATCCCGAATAAGCATTTTCTTTTCAAAGAAATATCCCTGTTGCTGCGTCGTCGTTGTTCGATTTTAGTGCCTTTTACGAGTTTTTATGCCCTAAACTGCCATAGTTTTCTTCATACGCGGTCTCTTGTTAAACCAGAAGCGCGCTAAGGCTGCGTTCATACTTCGCATTATTTCGACGTAATTGATGACTGAAACTGAGAAAATGACATATGTATCGATCCAGTGTTGGGAACGTTTTCAATCTCGATACGTACAGTCGTCTGCCTGACAGTTGATTAGGGTGGCAAGGTAGCGACGCGGCTGCGGCGTGTCACGAGCGCGGCGATCAGCTGTTTCCAGCCTATTTTAGCCATTTTCTCCCTAATTTACACTGTTATGGCTGCTTTTCTCGAGATTAGTTGTTCCTTGTCTTCACAAGGTAAATTATGATTGAGATTCCTCTCTTTTTTTGCGTACAATCAAGCAGTTGAGCGGACAACTGCGCCAACATCTGAAAAAAATCGCAGAAACACTGTATTACAAAAATAACAAAAGACTCCACACCCTAATGTCAATAAAACAACTAACCTTTGCAAAAAGTAAAAAATACGGTGAAAACTAAGGAGAAAATGGTCTATTTAGGCTGGAAACAGCTGATCGCCGCGGTTGTGAAGCGCTGCAGCCGCGTCGCGGCCCTTGCGGCCCTAATCAAGTGCCCGGATGACGACTGTACCTCATGTTCCGAGCGCGGTCACCGAAGCCTAATCGATGGACAGCCGAAAGAAAGGTGGTTATCTGGCACGGTCACATTGAGATTGGCGGATTCAGCTGGATTGCATTTGTCGCGTTGGATAGCTTGTTATGATCTCCAAACAGGATTTTCATAGCCAACCGCTGGCGCTAACATAGCTGGGGGGCGGGGACTATGTGCCAGCGCATTTGTGTCCCTTATTCTAATCATGGCTCACTACTAGAATGGAACGATGGTAAAAATTGAACCTAGGGCTTTGCAAACCTTTTCCTCTTCAAAGTTGTTGTATTCTCAAGAAAATAAGATATTCTAAAAACGAGTTTCTGGCTCATTTTGCAACATATCGCGAAGTATCGTGCTCCAAATCATATTTCATGCCGCTCAGAAACCCGTTCCTTCCGTTGCAATTTGAACTAATTCATTGAGGGAAATATGTATGCGTCTCGTTATATGAGCACCAGCCGCTTCCCCGGCTGACGCTGGCGCGCCTTTTTCTAAGATACAGCACGGCTCGCCGCAGCTTACCTCCTTCCACAAATTTCATACCCGCCTAGTACCCGGCTTTTCTTTTATCTGAACAGATTGGTCAACATTTTTTGACCAATAGCATCAGACCTGCTACTTTCATTTTTCAACACTATTACAGTGTATGGAAGGGTGGTAAGGAGCTTTGATCGAGTGAACAGATGAGAGAAAAGCCGGGTATTAGTGGAGCATTCGATCATAAGAATGCAGGTAGGCGCGATGGAGCAGGGGCCATCAAGGCCGGACCGTATCACAGAGGAGGTCTGGAGTGTTTTGGAACCGCTCTAGGGATTTTTATGGCTGGCTCCACCCACTTCGACGCACGCTCCACCCCCAACGGGTATGCCCACTTTTGTGAACCGGTGACCCCTCTATGATCTTAACCTGCTTTTTTCCAGTGTCTGGAGTATTCTGGAACCGTTTTAGGAATTTTTGAACTTGGATCCGCCCGCCTCGCCGCACGCTCCACCCACGACGGAGATGCCTCACATTTGTGAACCGATGACCCCCCCCCCGCTGATCTTAAACTACTTTTCCCCGGTGCCTTTGAGTGCTCTGAAACCAGTGTTCACGAATTCTTCAAGTTTGGCTTCACAAACCTAGAGGCACGCTTTGCCCTCAACATATGCCTCGCGCTTCTCAACTGATGACCCCTCGGTGACCTAATCCCTTTTCTCGGTATCTGGAGTGCTCTGGGACCTTTCAACGAAATTTTTACTTGGGCTTCACCCGCCATCGGGGCACGCTTCGCCCTCAACATATGCCTCGCGCTTCTCAAGATGGCGCCTCGCTGATCTTAAACTACTTTTCCCCAGTACCCGGAGTGCTCTGGAACAGCTTTGCGGATTTTTTCTTCAAATGGCTCCGCCCACCTCGGCGCATGCTCCGCCCACAACAGGAGTGCCTCGAGCATTCCAACATGTGATCCACTTAGAAACCATAGATCACTTTTTCGCGCGCCTGCAGTGCTTTAGGACCAAACTACGATTTTTTATAACTGGCACATCGTGTTCAACACCACACCGCCCACTGTGGGCACGCCTCAGCACGCAGCAAACATAGTGGACTCTCGCCAGATGTTCGTCTCTCTGAACTTCTCAGGAACCCAATCACCGATCTTTGTGAGAAGCGCCACTCATCTCAAGTACGCCCGCCCATTTCGGGTGTGTCTCCTCCATTTGGTCTGTCAGTCCTTTGTTAAGACACATAGTCACGCTCAGAATACATGGGCGTGTGATGAGACTATAACTAAACTAGGGAAACGCAATAACTAAGGAAACGCAATAAATTAAAATCGCGTGTGCATTTCTGCGATTCGGCTCTAAAGCTATAGAAATACTTCAGACTAACGAGAGTTTGGACGCTTAGGCCGTTTTTATTTTGATGTTTTGTGGGAATGCGCGGCCTGCGAGGGCTGTTGCAGAAGCAGCACAGTTGCTCTTGAGTTCTAGCCCTCGTCATCATCTTCAGTTCTTATTTTGCAGACCTAAAATGTTATCCGCATAAAGAAATTGCGTTGTACTTGTATTCCAAAGCGCAATTACAGGACTTGGCAAAAAGCCAAGAGAGCTGCACGCGACGCGCGCGCGCGCGGACGGTGTTAGTAAAAACGTGAGTTTGCAAAAACGGGCGGCGTAGCAAGGAATTACGACTTTCCCACGGTCCCGTACTCTGACCCCGTGCAGTTTTGGGCGGGGGGACCACGACACATCGACAGCTGGGGGCTGATAGTCTCATACACCCTCTCAATATGTT
>MU912805.1:0-27236 GCA_036418165.1 Cooperia oncophora
CTTCTACGCTCCCGTATAATGACGTGACCCGGATGTACGCCAGGTATTGTTCCTGCATTAGCTTGAGTCAACAATTCTCAACTCACATGGAAAGTCTTGCTAAAACCTGAGGCAAAGGGATCAGTCTTTGGCCCTATCTCATCCTATCGGCTGTGACATTCTTTTTTTTGGCCTCGCCGTCAACTGGTGCCAGTATGGCCCTGAATAGCCTACCATTTTAGTTACGTTAATGATTTCGGCGGTGGGCGGCGGCGATTCTACCGTATATAGTTTCTGATCGCATAGCTGTGGTGGGGTTAGTTTCTCTTTTTTTTCTGCGGAGATCTTCTACTTGTTGGGCGTTCATGAGAGATTTTTTGGCGCTAACGTAGTTGGGAGGGGCCACGCGGCTCGCGGCGAGCGATGACTCATCTGCTCTTCTGCTCCCTCCTCGGCAAAATAGAAGTAATTTCGTGTTTAGGACATGAATATAACTTCGCCCTAGCTATATTCAAAAGTTAAAACAGTTAACACTGAAAAGTGCAAAGAAACAGTTTTAGGCTGCAAGGTTCTTGCCTAAACTACAAAATTTTGTTGCATGTTTGTCGTTGACTGTTATTGTTGACTACAAAAAATCAAATTTTTAGCTTCTGTGGAATTCTTCAGCAAGTTCCCGGTGAATCTTGTTTGTTTTATTCTGATTTGGCTGCTAGATTCGCGTTTCAAGTATGCCGATGAGTGAAGAGCCGATGAGTCATCACTCGCCGCGAGCCGCGTGGCCCCTCCCAACTACGTTAGCACCTATTTTTTTTCCTTTGTATCAAGGAAGTCGCAATAGAAAACGTGTATGAAAACACAACATATCTCCGAGGTCTTCGCAAGGGAGAAGTTAGAGACCATTTGCGGGAAATGTTAAAGCTCGGTAATAAAGATCGCTCCAGCAGGAAAACTAAATTTATTGATTCCGGAGGGTTATTGAACTAAGAAAGAAATTGGAGGTCGAGAACAATTCACTCAATGAAAGTTTTTTATTAAAATGAACCTGAGCCGCTGCAGCGGTATAAAGGAACAACACTACATGTCATATTGTGTTCTGATCAGGGAAAAGTGGTGTGCTGGTGATAAGACGACTGAAATTCCAGATGGTTCATCGCCGATACGCTGAAGCCACATATGATGGTGTGGTTGAGTGGATTACCATCCAAATATTCGAATAAAGAGTTAGCCGACGAAGTGAAATCAGGGTTCTGTGGCACCGAAAACTGCATCAATGAGGTTGGAGATTTTATCCCTACCCTTTCAAGCTCTCGACATCTTAATGAGCTCTCAAATACCCTGGACAAAGGTTTCGCTCATATCGTAGGCTTTGCTAATGAAAGTAACTTAGGAAGGAGGTGTATTGTATGCTAGGTTGCTGGGCCGTTCTGTTATGGTGCAGCGATGCATCAGTTTAGAAGGGCCAATGCGCATCAGAAGATTACCCTTTGAAATCCATTGTGTGAGTGAACCGCACTTACACCTCGGGCACTGCGCATGTTTCGCGAAAACCAGTATGAAGTTTTTAACATTTCCTTTATTCAATTTATGTGCAGTTTGATTTTCAGAGGTTTGAGGTTCTAAGCTGGTTTGTTTCAATTTCATGTCACCAGGTGTCATGAGGTCATATCAATAAATGCGGCTTGTACCCCAGAAACTATGGTGTGAAAAAGGGGTGTGGTAGAAGTATACTGAGCTGAGAGAAGTCAGCAAGTGGATCGGAAATCTGGCGCTAGAGCCAGCGATGTGTTTATAGCTCCCGGTAACAGCTTTTTCCAGGGGACTGAAGTACTGGGTTTTGCTCACGAATAAATTGCGCAGATTGTCGCTAATCTAGCATTTGCGATTCAATAGACCAAAAAGTGTATAATTGTGTACCGATTCTGGATGGACGAATAGTTGCATTTTTGATTGACATTTGCATTCTGATACAGTCTATCTAAATTTAATCATTTCTCTATGGTTCGTTGTACTTGTTCGCCAGTGCTCTTCCTGAAGGAATATCAGGAGCGGCGAAAAGATGCGAGTTGAAGTTAGTACAGACTGGTGTTCCATCGTTGTAGAGACTCAATCCACCATTTTAGTATGCATGTGGACCTCTAGTGAAGGGCTTGTCGACATGCGTTATCTAATTCTTACCTTTTTTGTGCTGTCTGGATGTTCTGCTCTTTTCTTTTGAAGAGAGCTTCTTTTTATCAACTTTGCTGGTTGGAACATTCTCTTGCTTTACCTTTCGTCCGTATTCTGTGTTTTTCAGCTACTGCTATGCCGGTTATAGGTGAGAGAGAAGCTGTTCGTTCAACAATTTTGTCGTGGGAGTGAAAGATTTGGGGCGCATGTTCATGATTTCCTCTTGTCCAAGTCATGACTGGTCCGAATGGGACAGCGAACTGATTGCCTCTGCCATGATCAGTCACTTCAACCTTCAGATTAGATGGTATGTTAGGACCTACTTAGTATGGTATCTTTCATAGGTAATGTACCACTTCGAGTGAGCAATTCTTTTTATTGCTTTTGACAAGGCCATTTAAGTCGAGCTTATGCTGGCAAGAAGTGTTCCCTTCCTCAGATTTGGCCTCTCTACGGTAGAATGTTGTGTTTGAGCCACAAACACGTTGTCGGGCGTGATCGACATTGAGCGACGGCGACTTTTTCAGACCAATTCTTTCTAAGGCCGGGATCATGGAAAGCATGCCGAAAACGTCGTTCACTGCGTAACGCAATGCGGAACGAATAGCCTACATGTTAAGTTGTTTGTTCATTGTTCTCCTGGTTTTCGTTTATTGTTGCTGTTAATAATATGTTAGATCCCGGTCCATAGTGGTGGCATTTTCATAGTGACTTTAAAGCCGCGTTCTTCAATGCGACACTGAAATCAGAACCAGCAAATATTATATAACCCACCGCTTGATACTTCCATCTGCAACTCTTCGTTTTCGTCTGACGATACAGCCATTGCCTTTCCGATCTGATTCACGGATTGTTCCTCGGTATCTTTATGGAGGGAGCGCGAGATGGTGTAGTGACAAGTGGAGGCGCTCTACATTCGGCGGTTCCGGGTTTCGATCGCCGGGTCGACTCCCGCCAGGCTAACAGGCCTTCTACTGCGCCTCCGGGAACGGTGAATTGGTACCAGATTCGTCTGGGAGGATAAAACACTGACTTGTACATCGGCTGGCCACCGCAAGTCATTGTATAGGCCACATCGCATTCAATAAGCCACTACGATTCTGAATGGAAGTAGAATGCGTGCCGCATCCCACAAAGGGATTGATTAACGGCGAAGACTTTGTATCGCTGTTATCTTTTAATCGTGTTTATGATGAAGACCCGGCCTCGTCCTCCTTTTACTTAGCACTCGCGCGATAATGGTTTTTCGAAGTGAAACTAGCTTGAATCCACTTTATTCAAGTTCAGCTGTAATATGCCTCCTGAACTGCAAAGTATTGAGATCTGTTCTAGAACCTTCATGAGTTTATTGTCTTTGTGTTTGACTGAAGTTCATCTTGGAAGGATAGAAGGAACCGCTTCAATTGGCAGTGGACCTTGTCACCAACAGCCGTGATTCACGCCACGTATGTCAAGGTAGGGAAGGCCTACATTGAACATGTACTGGAGCGTACTGGCGGTTTGACTATTGAGCAGATGGAAGAGGTATGGGTGGGCACATATTGGCGGGAGACATCACTAACTTGCAACAATCTCTGTTCAGATATATGAAGTTTTGTGGACCTGGTTGAGCACAATTCCTCTGCCAGATAAAGGAGATCTTGACACAATACAAGATTTGGGTAGAAATTTCCTCATGAAGGCCATCGTCGATCGTCTGACCGATTCGGTGAGATCTTGTTGACATCGGTATCAAGTGACAAACACAATATCTAATTGCCTTTAGAGTAACGCAAAGTTTGCAGATCTATGAAATGGCCGTGGTGAACTTCCCGAAATCTTATCCTACTCTATCAACTCTTCGAAAGTGCATGATCAGCGTACAAGAGTATGGTCGAGAAAAATTGGTCAATACACTAATAGATGACGTCGAATCAAAGCTCCTCCACATTGGTGGGTTTCATTTCACCGAGACCAACACTATTTGTAAATCACGTTATGATTTGACTTGGCTGTCCGAGCCGTACTCGATGTGTTTACTTTACCTGCACTCATGCTGTTTATAGAATTCATCGAGTGAGGGTTATAGTGGAGCTTGCGCGATGAGCCTTAAAGATATAGTCGTGCTCGCTGCGGATGATGAGTCGTGTTTCAAAGTGCGACTGCACTTTGGTGCAGTGCCAATTCACGGCGAGCAGCTGGACTGCATCATGTCGTTCGTATCAGCGTTTTTCATCAGTTATTGTTACTTACCCATCGGAACAACTGGCGGAGAACAAATTTGGCGGCTTGCAAAAGGCAACCGCGCGGACAGGTCCTAGCATCCGCAGAGAACCAAACAATACTTCGGATTCCGCGGATAATATTATCTATGATAGAGAGGAATGTGAAAAAAATGCCAATTTGAGTACCTGCTGGCGCACTAATGAATATTTGATAGTTAATGATCTGGGTAGCAAACAAAATGAAAACGCTGAGGAATAATGGCTTTTCCAGCTGTCGACACGCCGGCCATCCTCAATGGTTATTCACTCTGTGTGGAATCCCTTCGAGAATTGGACCCATCCTGTGTGATAATGCATCGCGTATGTAAAGTCATCAAAGAGTACCTGAAGTAAGCGCATTTTTCTTTAATTTGCATTCATAAAGATTGTATTGAAATTTCTTGGGTTCGGACCATGACTTCTTTTATTCTATAGAAGGCGACCAGATACTGTTCGGCAAATTATCAATTATATAACCTCGGAGAAACGCGATGATCTTGCAGCACATTTGGTGAGTGCTTTTGGACGAGATTCTCACATGAACTACAGTCTATACCAAGGTGCCAGCAGACGGTATGTCCACGGATCTTATTGCGAGGCGGCTGCGTATCTGTGGAGTAATGAGTCGTTGCGCTTCCCGCGGCCTGGTCTTTGCGTTCTCTGCTTTTATGCTCTAAAGATGCGCAGCTGGTGTTGCATCGACAACTAAGTCCGTAAGCACACCCTCTCCGAGCGCCGTGATATTTACTGTAATATTTTTAATATTTCTTTTGCTGGCTCAGAATTTCTCTGTTATTTATCCGTCAAAATTCTAGGCTAACAGATGTGGCACAATTGTAGATGAAGATGAACTAAACGATGCTAATGATGATTTCCTACCTGAAGCTATGAACTTATCACAGTGGCGGCACTGGATGCCTGATCCGATAGATGTCAGCCCTGGTGAGTTGTGTGTTGTTAAAAGTCTCCAGCAATCTGACACTTTGAGTAAATGGCGTTCCTTCCAACATTGTTTCAGGGGAGAGCGGTCGATTCCGCCAGGCTGCTGATGTCTTCAATATGCTTGTCTCGGTCTATGGCAGCAAGGAGATGTTTGTTAAGGAATATCGCCAATTGTTGGCAGAACGGCTCACAAGCAGTAATACTAAAGACGTCAGATATTCCTTATTATACGTGCTAGTAGAGTTTGATATCGTAGTAGTGGTCAATCTTATGTTCGGGATAGAACTGGCCCAGTTTCGGATGCTTGGGACATAGCCCGATTACTGGGGCACGAAATAGTGAAGAGTGTCGAATTTTGTACTGCTCAGAACAATTCCACATCAAGCTTATTGAATGTTCACTTGCACCGTGAAGGTGTCTCAGGGATGGAACCACTGATAGTAGGACTCGATGAACAATTGCTTTCAGCCAATCTTTGAAAGGCGGTATTTGGATTTACTGAAACTCCGATTCAACGAAGGTGAACTTCAGCAGTGCGAAGTTATGCTCAAAGATATTCGCGATAGTCAACGAATCGACAGAACTGCATTAGGAAGAAAAGCGAGTTGAATGTTTTACTTTTGTTTATCATATGAGTTCACAGAAGCACTGTAAAAACCTACTTTTCAGTGTATTCCAGTATCTGCATGTGTGATCTCCTCTCATTTCTGGCCGAAAATTCACTCGGAAACAGTCCCTGTAAGTTTTCTATAGGGCTTGTTCGTACTACGAAGTTATTTTCTTTACTTGGGCTTCAGGAGTTCCCACTTGCACTAGAAGAAGCTCTTGCGGAGTATGAGAAATCTTTTATGGATCATAAAGGAATCACGTCGCCTCCAGTGGTTGCGGGCTGTTGGGTGAGTTGCTATAGATACGTGGAATTTCGCGGCAACCATATTTTTGGTAGTGGCTTGCACTGAACGAGGATACCTCACAGAACGTTATTTCCCTATTACCTGAACCATTTAATCCTTTCAGATGTGTGGAAGTTACTCTGAAACTCGGAGAAGTCGAAGTGGATAAGGTGGTGCCGAATCCTATAGCAGCCGTCCTCTATCTGTATTTGGAGAAAGGTATAATATCAGATCATGACGTTGAAGAAACGGCGAAATGTAGTGAACTGCATGACTTGATTATTTTGATAAGTGATGGTTTAATTTCCTTGTTGTTTCCTCAATTACGCATTCTTTCCAAAAGTAGTTATAGAAAGCTGGACCGTATCTGAAGTGTCAGAACGACTTTCAATCTCCAAGGGAGTTGCTCGACGGCGTTTGGAATGGTGGCGTTCTCAAGGTCTCTTGATACAGGTGCTTCGCTTGTAGCAATTGCATGTGATGTTTTTGAAAGAAGGGTCAAGTTTTCGAAGCATCATGAAGTTTTTCAGAATCTACCAACGGGTGCAACCGCAGAAGAGTGGTCTTTAGCAACCAATCCCAATCTGCTGGCGACATCACGAGGAGCCGCGGATGACGAATCTGATGAGGACGAAGGTGCAATAGAGGAGACGTCTGATGCAATAGATGCGCTGGAACAGTATTGGAGTTACACGAAGAACTTTATTGTGAAGCTTTGTTTTTGACACGACTTTGATTCATTCGAGCCTTGCTATTCTTGACAGGACCTTGATTCATGCGAGGCTTCCCATAGTGCATATTATCATGTACAGCTTGTGCAGCTTTTGTTGGCAATTCACTCGGAGGTCACTGATGGGTTTTTTTAGTTGCTTGACGGCACGGAGCAGCAAAGTAGATATCCGTTTGTGTTCCACCAAGTGTGCCAGTGGGAACATGTAAAATCGCATGCTTACACATGTGTGGATCAAGAATGGGGTTCCTAAGACAGAAGATTGTGACGATTACGAAGATCATGTGAGCCGCATGGGACGTGCATTGCAACCTCGATTTCCAGCCGGTCAGGGTGTGACACATTTTGCTCGCTAGGGGAGGGGGAGGGTTAAAACATGTAACCCATCCTCGAAACGATTCTTTGCACACTGTGAGGAGGTACTCCAAACTGTAACCCATTTCCGCTGCACGCTTCTGGAAGTGCCTGAGGGGGCAAAAAATTCTACGAGCTCTTGGCGGATTCAACTATAGAAAGCTGTTTTCATTTTTGGGCTAGAGATTCAGTGTTCTTTGGGATTTTTTTGGGCAAGAGGTTCTGACCCATAGAATATAAAAAGACGTTACAGGAACGTAAAATCCTGTCACTCGGGGGATTCAGACCATGAGCCTATTGTTCACCTTTTTCTTCGGCCTTCGCGCTGTGACCTACACCTTTGTGGTCCCCGCGTGAAACTCTATAACACGCAACAAACCGTTTTGAAAAGGGGTTCCACGACCAAAAACACTGTTACCTGGGTACGAGCTGAATAGCTTTTGCTCACGAGTGTCGTTCATTTGATTTTGTAAAAACACAGCTATGGGAACGTTTTTTTCATTTTATTATTTAGCCTGTGAAACAGGAACGAAAATCCTGGCGCGGATCAGCTCTGGCCTGCTCGTGTTGCCAGCAGCATCTCACGCCAGTTCTTTATTTCTGCTTCAAGAATTCAGTGAAACCAAAGTTTCAGGCTAATCACGATAATGGGGAGGTGAAAGCGGAACGTATGCATCGCATCTACCGCATGTTCTCCTCTCCATCGGCTCAAGGACCGTCTCTGGAAACAGTCACAGCATTTCTGATGAAGAAAGTGAAGATGAACCTCCTCACATACAACAACGGATTCTTCCGTGTCGTCAAGGAGAGCACCAGCAAGACGGGAGAGCGGTGAAAGTAGCTCCTGCAGTGTAGATGGCAGCTTTTTCCATGTGATGGAGAGTCGTGTCAGTGGTGGCTATGCCTGCTTTGACTTTCTGTCTAACAACTTCACATTAGTAGATTGCTCCGTCAGCACTGTTACCCTCTTTGGTTTGCATCAGAATATCTGCAAATACCGGGTGCTACCAATCTCAAATTTTATATAGTGTACTTTGGAGCACTCATACATGATCACGCACATAAACTGTGCATTTGGATCGAGTGGATTAGCCACTGTGTGTATCTATTTAGGCTCCTGACTTTATGCATCCAAATCGCACAGTATTCGCGATCGCCAGAGAACAGCACTGCTAAGCGTCTTTTCTGTGATCAGCTACCGCGGCGGTTCCTGTTTTCAGTTTCATATGTTTTTGAATATAATTTAATGATACGTGATATTGCTGAGAAAATTTTGGACGCTTTCGGCTTGGTGTGGGCACAAGTAGCATTCAGCGAAGCGTGCACGTCATCTAATGGACATCAACATTGAGTGGCCGTACGGCGCACTTGTTCCATTTTGCAGCTTTACATTAGTTTAAAAGTCTCATCAAAATGAAACTTGTTAGTTGACTGAACTAGCAACACGGCCAGCGAATGTGCAGAATGCCCCAGCTAAGCCGACGGCTGCTCAATTTCATGCTAACAGCATGTGAATTGTTTTGGTTTCTTTAGTTCTTGCTTTGTATTCTCCATGACTTTTCTACTAATTAGGACTGAAACATCAGGATATTACGATTGTACATACAAAGAAAACCTGCAGAAGTCGCGTTAGATCGCAGTCATACTTTGCGAATGAGGAAACCGCGACAAGAAGAAGTTACCTCGGAATCGATGGACTCTCTAAGTGCGGATTCAGTTTGTGAATACGGCCCTACAGTGCGTCATGAGACAAGAGCGTGCGCGTACCGTGCGCGATAGGGCTTGCAACAGTTGTGAACGGATTGTTTTGATACATAAACGTTTTTTCTTCTCTGATTACAATTGCCAAAGGGTTCCACTGACATATACTGTTATTTCCAAAGTTTCCAGTTGTGGCCCTTCGCTTACCTTGAAGGCATTTCAGTAGCCTAATGCGTAACGTAAATCATATTCATAAATAGAGTAATTCCCAAGAAGAAGCTTAGGGCTCGCTCCAAAAAAATTTGAATATGTGCAGCATTTGAAGAGGCGGAGGTGGTGTAGTGACAAGTGGCGCGCTTACCACTCGCGCGGGCCGGGTTCAAATCCCGGGTCGACTCCCGCCCAGGCCAATCAAGCCTTATATCCTCCGGGGACGGTAAATTGGTACCAGATTCGTCTGGGACGATAAAACAATGACTTGTACATCGGCTGGCCACCGCAAGTCATTGTATAGGCCACATCGCATTCAATAAGTCCACTACGATCTGAATGGAAGTGGAATGCGTGCCGCATCCCACAAAGGGATTGATCAACGGGAAGACTTTATCCTTTTATCGTTTATGTGCAGCACACAGGAAATTGTACCTTTTAATGTTTCTGAGGGAAGCGTTAGCACTAAAAGCGCTTAGCCTAGAGCGTTTTTCCACTTCTGAACCGAAAAACCTTGTATAATCTGACCTGAGCTGAGGCCTCCCTGGAAGTGGTCTGTAACGTTCATAAGACCGCATGTGAACCATTTCTCAATATCTGGGTTGAAGGGCAATGCAGGCGTTGTGCAACACTACGTCACTGGTCACCCTTGCGCAACAAATTGCAAGAATTGCGCAATAAGTACAAATAAGGCAGGGACGGGGTTTCAGATCCATTATACCTCGTGTCCGTAAATGATCTTGTTTTGTATCGCTCCAACTGTATTGCATGATTTTTAGTCCCTCCCGACCAGGTTGGAGCCTTACACGACGATACTTTTGTTACTTTAGTCCTGTTTGCAGTCACAGTTAATGCAGGAAGAAGAGATGTTCAATAGGAGAAGGAAGGTGAGTACAACAACATTCAAAAGAGAAAAAAGGAATGAAAAGTGTCTCATTGAACCAGTCGCTATGAAGTGGAATGATGCGCTACAGGGTCATATTATAGCCAAGTTGCATTCATATAATACAGCTCCAAATCATCTATCAGTACAAAACCGTACACTTCTCGAATCAGCCAGAATAGCGAGCTTTTACCTCCTAGAAGAAAAGAAACTGTTGCATGCAGCCGCTCGTCACCAAATACACGTCAGTCGGGTCGGATTGACGCAGAGCGCGTGGTCGCATGAGTCGCGTCAGCATTGTTCATTTGTGAGCTGATTGTTGTGATGAACGAGTTGCTCTCGCAACTGGAGGAGTTTTTTCTCATTCCTTTTTTATGGATAAATGTTTTCCTTTGAAGGTGTCGGTTGTGAACACCAATGAGAATGGCACAGGCATGAATATATTTCGAAGTGCTGGCTAGAGCGTTCTTGTTTTCACATGACTTTTCTTTCCATTTTTTGTTATGGTTACAGTGGCTGTCTTCGAATTCAGCTTTTGGGGGTAGTAAGCTCATTATATAATAGGAGTATTGTACTAATAGGTTTTGCTGCTTCTATACAAGTTACCATACCTGCTTCGTCCAACATATGTTCGCAGTTCTATACGCTAACGTTAATGTTATAGTCGTAATGTCTTCGTGACCTGCAGTGTCAAGGGAACGGCAATCTACTTACTTCCATTGATTTTTTTTTCTCTTTCAAGATGGTGGACGCCACTCAGGCTGCGTTCATACCTTTGTCACATAAGGGAAGTGAAGAATCGTGGGATTGGGAGATTCCGTGGGAAGGAGAATATGCGCATCGAAATCCGGAAATTTGGAGTATCAGCGAGTTCTGGAATGTGCGAAGAAAATTACACCCTTATCAATCGACCTCTTGTTCTCCAACTCGTCGATTCTCTTTTTCTCCGATCGATACATATGCTTTCCTTTTCATCATGGGGAGGGGGTACCACTCGTCGGTGCCACTGTAATCACTCTCCTGATGAAGCCTTAATTTCTTTTCAGTGGGGACTATGTCTTCCCTGCGGGACTGTCCCCTCTGGTCGTCTGCTCTCTAGCCTGAAGCTGCGTTCATACTTTTCGTCGGCGCTTTAAGTGTCTTGAGCGGTAAAGACTACGAGTATCGATCTAGCTTTCTGAGCCCGCCGCGAGCTTCGCGCGATTAGTGCGAAGTATAAACATATGCTAACGTGATGTTTTTAAAAACGTAGCGTATCTGACTGTGGGCCTATAATGCTAACGTGATGTTTCTGAAAACGTAGCGTATCTGACTGTGGGCCTATACTTTGGGCCATTCCGTATTCATTAACTGTTGCTGCGTCTTTCAATGAGAGGGGTTTTTTGGATGTTGCTCATATAAAAAGATTGAAATGCATAGAGCAGTAAGATATAACGTGCGCAGCATTCAGAATTGTTCCGACATTATTCCGTCCACTTTGGCTTCAGTGTTCCTTCCTCGGCATTGCTCTATTATTGTGAAGATGTTGTTTATTATTGTCTTACGTTGATCAGGTATTTAACGAAGTTGCATGAGGTGATAGAAACATCATGGCGGGCGCTTTCAATCCCGCGGACCTCACCGAGGAGGAGATGAGTCAGTTACGGATATTGCGAAAGCGCAAAATGGAGCTCATGAGTGAGATCGACCACATCAAGAATGAGGTACGCTCCTCTGATTCTTTTCTTTTTTACTACAGTTACTTTTTGCCTTCTATATATGTGACTTTAAAATTGTCTGCTTTTATCCTTTCGAATTAGTTCCTTAATGTGGGAAAGCATAGATTTTTTTCTCAAGGCCGTGTAATCGTAACACCAACGAACTCAAGAGAATTTTGAGGATATATCGCTCTCATGCTATAGCCGCAAAGTTCCTCTCATTTTTCATTAGTTTCTAGCAGTGTCGTTCTGCTTTGCGTTCTTATTACAGGCTTCGTCTCTTTCGAATTCTAATGCGTTTCGACTTTTGTTGGCTGCATAATTTCTGGGTCTTGCAGCTGATGCTCACCGCGCCTCACAACCCTCTTGTCACCTGAATCGGAAGCAACAAAGAGCCATGGGTTGATGTAGAGTGGAAGTGTGAAAAAGAGCTCGACAAAAGCTTCTGAAAAGCTCGACATCTAAGCGACGATGTCGCAGAAAAGAGGGTGCAGCTTTGGACAAGTACGGTCAATTCAAGGAATCTTTTCCGAAGAGCTCCCACAATTTTTCGACTCAGTCGCTAGTATAGTAAAGTTGTTGTTCGCGGTCAAGAAATAAGATTAAATAATAATCATGCGCTTTGGCGTAAGCTTCTGAAAAGTGTCATCATGTAAACGAATGTGGTCGAGGATTGAAAGAAACTCTAGTAATGAAGCATCGTGTTCGCTACCCAGATATTTCCTCGTTTGCAGTAAAGCTTGGGATTCACAACACAACCGACGTAAGCGTATGAAGTATAGAGTTTTAGGGTAGCAGCGATAATATGAAAGAGGCGCCTATTGTCTGTCTCTCCTGCCTTTGTTCGAACTCGATTTTCGTTTTTGTTTCGAATTATTGTCACCTTCACATATGAATCAAGGCATAACAGGATAGCCCTTTGTTGCATATGACTGAGCCTTAATGTTGTTTATAGGAACTGTTTGATGATATTTTAGACCAATATCGTTGCGCGCTCTGATGAGTCAGTTCGTATACGAAAAACATGTCTTTCTGAACAGCAGTCTCAAGGAGAACATATACTCCCTAGGGAAGGTCGTCAGGTCGAAGTGGCCATTTGTGATGAGATGTAGATCACTAGACGTGGTTTTGGACGCTGATCTTGAATCTGCCTTCAAAATTTGCAAAGCGATTCTCTGAACGGAGTTATGGAGCCGCGTTTACCACGCAACAGGTCATGGGATCGGATCCCTGCTGAGCTTAACTTTTTTGCTTGTTGCGCAAACGTGGCAAAAAGTGATTTTGCCGTCACTACTACTTCAGTTCTCACCTGAGCTTGTCTGAAGAAAAGTTTGCCTAATTTAGTACTGCGCTGGACCTCCAATGTAGATTACATGACTTACAGTGCTTCTACAAGGAGTCCAAGCGCAGTAATAAATGGAGGCAAACTTTTCTTCAGACAAGCTCAGGTGAGAACTGAAGTAGTAGTGACGGCAAAATCACTTTTTGCCACGTTTGCGCAACAAGCAAAAAAGTTAAGCTCAGCAGGGATCCGATCCCATGACCTGTTGCGTGGTAAACGCGGCTCCATAACTCCGTTCAGAGAATCGCTTTGCAAATTTTGAAGGCAGATTCAAGATCAGCGTCCAAAACGTCTAGCGATCTACATCTCATCACAAATGGCCACTTAGACCTGTCGACCTTCCCTAGTCAGTTTGAAGTTGGTTAGATTGGGGTAGATTTGGAAAACATCTCGGGAAAGATTACTGTGAAATTAAGCTGCTTCGGTATAGGCTCATGCGGCAGAGAGGGGTTGAAGTTCATAGTTACTGGAAGCTTAGCGGAGGTAGTTCAGGTAGGACACAGTCTGCAGAGAAGCGCGACCGAACAAAACCTCCGCTCACCATTTTTTAAGCCATGTACTGCATCTCCAAGAGTAAAACGAAAATGAATTTCTGAAAAGGTTTGGTCTGAAAGAGGGAGAAGTCGGCGTGCTCTTCACTTGTCCCTCCGCTTCATATCGTTTCTGAATTTCGTACCAACTTTTTGGTGCTATGCTGGTAGCAACTACGTTGCTTTTTTAGCCCAAATTTTCTGGATGCGTCCGTTCTGGAGTTGATTGAGCCTCCACTAGTCCCCTATATGAGCATTTTCGTGGTCGTTTTCTGAGTTCTGAAATTTCCGTTATTTTTGCATCTGAACTAAATTTCTGGGTGCCGGGAGCGTGTTTTTCTACTATTAGCAGCGTTCAAATGCAATTACGTGGGGACATTGGTACGTCGGTGACATCATTTTTACGCTCACTGAACTAGGCGATTCTTTTTTTTTCTGCTCACTTATGGCGACAAAGCGACAGCGCTCTGAGGTTCATTGTAACTTCATTTTTATTGTAATCTAGTTTGTAACAGTTTTCGTTTTTTACCCACGCTACGGCGCAAACAACTATAATCACTCTAATAGATCATATTAAGAATTAGGGTAATGTGGTAGGCTTGAAACAGAGCTACACGGCAGAACAAGGGAACATGCTGAGTTCTGAGTAGAATAAGCTCAGAGAATGCTTCCCGAACATTCAGCGCAATATTGGGTCGCATAAGAAGCTACCGCGGTTTTTCGCCACAAGCCGGTTCTGATATCCTATCTCGAGCTACACCCACCGATTGTCTGGAATAAGCATATGCTGTTTAAAATGAAGCATTCCAGCTCACATTTCCGCCGAGATAGTTCTCTTATTCGCTGCTCATTAGAAAAGTATATTAATTCGAATATGAATGAAATGTCTGAAGAAATGCGATATTCGGTGCTTTGTTACCGTCAAAAATAAAGGGCGCGAATGCTGTAAGAAACATCACCAAAGTCTCTGAAGTGGTAGACTAAATTTGCTGTAGTGAACGAAAGACCTAGAAATGCTTTGCTGAAATCGGTTCCGAAAGGATGTTGAGGATGAACATCGCTCTGGCCGGTCAGTGTCCGGGGGGGGGGGGGAAGCGTGGGTGTGGAGTTGGAAGGGAATTGTCTGTTGTGAGCTGTTGCAACCTGGCGAGATTATCAATTCGATCACGCACCGTCAGACTAGTATCTGTTTCGATCCCTGCGAGTTTCTCGCGCCGCTAAGAAATGGGCCGACAGAAATGCCTCTGAAAATTACTTGGCCAAGTTTTTCACCAATAAGCCGCAGGGGCTCTATGGAACCATGAAATTACCAGATAAATGGCAAAAAGTCAAAGTATTATGGTCAATATGTATTTTGATTGGCAATAAAAAATGTTTGTCCAGGTATGTGCAAAAATAACCGCGGAGACTTTTTATACCACCTAATTTAATGTGCATGTTTTTATGATCCTATCCTTATATCCTTATTTGCTTTTAAATAATTTGATTACTACTCATGAAGGCTTGGATAATTTTATTTTGGATTTTTTAGCTCCGAGACGTCGATGCCGAACTTGAGTCATTATACTATGTAGATGAAGGGTCGCGATCACGGCATAAGCTAATATTCACGGGAAAGAAAAAGTTCAATCAAGATCCGGTGCGGGGTATTGAATATCTCACTGACCGTGGCTTATTAAGTCGTCAACCGAGTGCTATAGCTCAGTGGTTGTTCAAGGTGAACAATTCTGGTCATTTAGTCATTTGCCTGTATGAGAAATGCTCATGTCGAAAACATTCAGGGTGAAGGGCTCTCAAAAACGGCCATCGGTGAACTGCTCGGACTGCACGAGCCGTTCTACCTTGAAGTACTTGATCAATTTGTACTGTGTCATACCTTTCAGAATATGTTCATAGTTGATGCTCTCAGGTTAGTTTCAGGGCGTAATTGCAATTCGAACTTTTTGGAAGCTACTTTTGATTTATGCCAAGTTTTTATACTTCATCACTATTATTTATATATTCGAATTTGAGCGTTTTCTCATGACTTGTTTTCCTGTTGTGTTATTTATGAGATATCATCCATCCGACCCCGCTTGCTCATCAGAGCATGCTTTTTCATATCCATTTGATCGTCCGGCCGAAAAACGCTAGCGCTGGCCGTAAAGTCACCAAACCTCCTTTCCTGAGGGTCCACTATATGTTGACTGGTTTTTCTTTCCAGAGCATTCCTGTGGTCTTTTCGTCTACCTGGCGAATCGCAGAAGATTGATCGGATTATGGAAAAATTTGCTCAACAGTACGTTGCTACTAATGAAGGTGAGGTCCTTTTTACACCTATTGTGATACTTTCCGTTACAGTTCAATTTTTCTATATTTTGTTGGTTATCTATGGGTTATTCGAAAAGGATAGTGGTATCATCAACAGTTCGAATATAATTCCTTTGTGGATTTGCTTGTCTATCATTTTCCTTTCATCATAGCCTTTTGAATGCGATTCGAACAGTCCGCTAAACATTTGGTTTAACTGAAGTGTAAGTTATTTTCCGCCAGATTTATCCTTCTGAGCGGTTCCGATACCAATCAACGCACTGATGTAGGCAGTCTTTTTCCTACCTGGGATGCCGGTTCTGCCTGGATTCCCCTATATCGAAACTAATGCGCAAGGAGGGCAAAAACTCAATGCAGAAAGCATAGGAACTTTGGGGTTTGATTATTTCAAAATGGACGAGAAACCTCCCTGAAGTTGCCCTATCTGGTGCACCGCGGAACTTTGGATCAAGCTCGACAACGGCCATTCCACTGCAGAATTATAAACGACATTCGATGGGGTCCTCATGAGTTGCGTAAACTTGCCAACACACCGCCCCTACCCTACTTCTCTTCACTGTTTCATTGTCCTGTTGGTTGCTTCCATGTTATTTCCAGTAGGTAATCCTTATGCACATCTCCTCCGCTTTTTCCCCATTTTTACACAACATTCTACCAGTCATCTCCTCACCATGTATCATTTCTCAATCTGCTTGCCTCTTTGCATCAAAACTGTAGAGGATATTGCATTCTACACTTGTGCCTCGCGTAGTTCTGACAATGACTAGGCTTACGTAAATAGCTATCAGCTGGGCAGTGCAACAGATTATAGCTACAGGAGTGATGGCTGTACAATCTGCACTTCACAATCCATTGCATTACTCTCAAGGTATATTTGGAGCAGCACTTACAAGGCCAGATTTGGAGGAGGTTGTGAGCTGCTAGTAATCACACCAGCTAAGAAACTCACTAATGCACCTTTCCTGAATACTACTTCGTATTGTCTTTCAGGTCGTGAACATGGAGCTTGCTGATGAATTGAACCATTGTCGTTTCGACGCAGCTGTTCGGATTGGTAGGGGAACCAAAGTGTAGCTCACTCGTGCCATGTTTCACAAAAGTTTACAGGTCCCGCTGGAGTGAGACTACTTAGTTGAGGGAACTAGCAAAAGCGAACTAGTGAAAGAGCGAAATGTTTCTCCGAACCGGACAGCACCGTTGTTTCCATGGACACCGCAGATGTTTATCGGCCCGAGACCATTCTGAAGGTGTAAAACGTACAGCCCTTGCAGACAGGGGGCATGTGTAGTGGACGAGGCTTGTGGAGCAGCCAGGTCACCTTCTCGATCAGCGGTGCCATCCAGAGTCCTTCAACAGCTGGTGGAAAATGCTGCTGTAGCTCTGTTCCGATCCATTCCACCCTCTCGTTTGAAGGAATAATGACCTCACTCCTCTTCTTCAGTTCATTTTGAAAGCACAAAAACAGAATCTTGCTTGGTTTACGCCAGTTCCTTGGCCAAAACACATTCGAATGCCACAGTGATTCTGAAGCAGGCATCGTTGTGGCATGTGGCGCCGCCCCATTGTCGTCGTATTTTCCCCAAACTGGGCTTCGATCAATATCCGTCGAGCGGGTGGTTTTCTTCGATTACTGTCAGAGGTAATCGAAGGAAACCAATTGCATTGTGGAGCCGCCGATCAATGGAGAAGAGGGCAAATTACGTGGGTGGTACAAGAGAGCGAATAGTGACCGAGTTCCTAGCCCGAATGCGACCACCTCGTCCAGCGACCATTGCGACCCATTGCTGTCTCAGAGCTCTCCGATATTCGAGTCCCGTGTTCTGGAAGGAAGTGGAAGCAAAGCAGTACAGTCAGATGATTCCAGTCATTATATTAGCTCATCGTCATTTATTTTTGGGCAGATCGTTGTAACTCGTAAGTGGAAACCTACTAGCGACAAGCTGAAATCCTGATGGCTCCCGCACAGACCACCAAGCCATCCATCATCCCTACGGTGCTGATAAATTGATAAAGGACTCGTTGAGGGTAGAAACGTTGGTTTGAACGTCAGTTCGAATCCGGAAGTCATAGTACAGGCCAAATAGCTCAAAACCTCCACAGCTGTTGTGTGTCTTTGTTACCCTGCTGCCGTTTCTAAAACAATCAACTCCTGTAACATCATCAAAAATTCTTTTTTTTATATAATCTGGTTTTTTTGTATTTCTTTTTTTTTTTTTTTTTTTTTTTTTTTTCTGAAGCAGGTTTTTGATATCAAACATGTTCTAGGCTCACTTTAATGTGATCATAGTCGTCTTAAGAATTCTTTAAGGTGTATTCGATAGTGCGGACACATGTTTCACGATTGCATATTCATGTATTATGCTCAACACTTTGTTACACAATCCAAATGTGAAGGATCGACCGACCCTGGAACGATACCAAAGCATGAACAAGGTATGAAATGATTTTTTGACTCAAATTCGTTTGTTTTAGCTAACAATAAGTACAAGTAGTTACACGGTAGGTACTCGTAGTTACGGATTCTTAGTTCTTCAGTTTCTTCGATTGAGGTTGTTAGTAATCACTCACCTTTTTTTTTCTAGATGTAAGTCCTTTCTTATCGATCGCTATAAATGACCAGTCGGCTCGCCGGCTTCCTTCCGTGATATGGCCCAGCTTCGCCCGACCTATATTCTTTCGTACGTTCGAATACTGCGCACAGTAGTACGCTTTCTTTTATCTGTACACATAGTCAGCACTCATTGACCATCTTGTCTCACTCCGCTCGCAACGGGTGCACTATCATCCAGTGAACACTCGCTCACCCTAATCCATTTATTCCCGGTGTATATAGTGCTCTGGAACCAGACCACAATTTTTTTTGAAGTGAGTACCTTATGCTTAAGGACACGCCCCACCCACTGTCAGTGGGTCTCAACCCACCGCAGATATGCTAGGTTCTCGCCAGAAGTTCATTTCTTCGTGGACTTTTTTTACGATCTCTTAAGCTCTCGCCAAGCTGCTGAATTTTGCGTGGCACCATCCCAGTACGCCGCGCCCACTTCAGTTGTGTCCCCTCCATTAAGTCTGTCAACCGTTTCTAAGCTTAGTCCACTTTTCACCATCTCTGGGCTGCTATGAAACCGAATTGCAAATTTTTTTCAGTGGCACCCGGTGCATGTTCTGCTCGCTGTGGGCGGGGAATACCATGGGTTACTTGTGCTCTTTCCATCTGTTCTCACACCCACCCATCCCAACCTTAGCTGTTCTTCGGGTAGAACCGAATTTCCGGACAGAGAAAAAGACGGACGTAACAAGTTATATAGAGGGGGTGATTTGTAACTCGTCGCAAATTGGGTTTTCTAGCTTCCAAATTATTTACGTAGATAGGGTTTTTCACTGTTCTGAGAAAACCATCTGCAGCCTCACAGAATTGAATCGTTTTGTTCTTTCAAGACAAGGTAGATTAATTTTTCTTGAAGGCTGTAATAGCGTTGCCGGCTTTCAGGAGCTGTTGGAAGCTGGGTCAGTCAGCACAGCAACTCTGGCGCAGATATTTGACTCAATTCGATCTCGAGAGTTTCAAATAACCCATGTGACGATGCGGCGCGTCTCGATAACATATTTCTGCATCCTGATCGGAAGGCTGGTTGTGTAAGCAGAGTAGCAGTCAATTTATATCTGGACCGTTATCGTGGAAGCGGAGATGGTTTGTGTTTGATATCTTTGATATCTTATTTGTTTTCTTCTTAAAGGAATACCATAAGACCTATTCAAAAAAAGCTATCAGAAATGGCGGAATTTACAGTGTTGACTTGCTCAAGTGTATGTAACCAGATTTTTTCCTTTTTTTTTCTTTTTTTCCCCTTCTCTTCTCTTTCTTTTTCATTTTTCTGATGAAAAATTACTAGCATTCGTTCATTTCTACTTGCACAACACGGTTTTTTGTCAGGTTCGTCCTCAGTGATTCGTGCCTGTATTATTTTGATCAAACCACAGACAAGGAACCTCGTGGTATTATTCCTTTACAAAACGTGGGTGTACGACGAGTAGAGTCAGCTTCTCGCCCATTCATGTTTGAGGTGAGTTTTGGCTATATCTGGTATTTGCTTCTTTATTTAGAACTTATTACTAGATTGAAAAAAAGTCCTGCAACACTTTGACAAAACTTGCTATCTAAATCCTCTTCATCCCTTCACTAAACAACATCTCCAATCTACAAAGTAATCACCTTTAAAAGTAAGATCAGCGCCCACCTTTCGCACAGCTTCCCGATTTCACTCGTTCGAACCACGGCAGCTGCCATGAGAAGAGGAGGCCTGCCTCATTTATGAGTGGACGCTGGTCTTCAAAATTTTCGCCTTTTTAAAGGAACCATTCGGGACCAATGTAGGTGGTAATGAGGAGCTGCTAGATTCACTGATTGAGCTGGGTACAGTGGAATCCCTGGTCGAAATTCATAATCTTTCAGTGTAGCTTCATCGCCACATATCGCATGTATTCCCATCGCCGAGGAGTAGAAAAGAATTGAGTGTTTTTGAATGAAATCAAACGTGACGTCACCCATTTCTGAAGTTGACTAGGATAGGCTATGGACGTCACAGCTGTGCCGGTGTCAAGCGATATCACTACATACATACTGGTGATTACGCTCGACTGCGCTTCCACTGGATTGAATAAACGGTCATTGTGCTGATAGCTGACCTATACATTGCCTACTTCAAATAAAATAGCTTCAGCTTCCAAGCGCTGATACCAACAGGTTAGTTAGCATGGCAAATGACATCTTTCCTGAAGACTTTCTATGTTAGTTCCCTCGATTACGACAAAGTGGCGCTGCAGCAGCCTATAATGTAGGATTCAGAAGATAACTTGACGTTTGAGGGACTTAAAGTTCGAAATGATACTTCAGAGAACATTCTACACTAATCATGGGTAAAAATATTCAGAATGTCTTTTTTTATTAGAACAGTTTGTTCGAGTGTTACAGGACTTTTTTTTCCAACCTAGTACCTGCCGTCGTTTGGTCCGCAGTTATTCCTCAAGAACATACTTTATGTTATGCATGACAGTATTTCGACTTCTAAAACCATTAAGACGAATTGTATACTCACTTCCGAGGACGTTCCTCAGCATGTTTGAAAGTGAGTGAGTTGACAGGTGTCCAGTTGTAACTCTTCGTGGCTTCAGAGCGCGCGGAAATAAAGAGGCTTGGTGATCCCCGGGTGCTGCTATGGAGTCCGCGGGCGTTATCCCCTGAGCGCCCCACTTTCATCGGTGCCAAAGTCGCGCAGCGAATACGCGCTCAGAGAACTTTCAGAAGTAAGAGAGCTGACAAGTAACGCATTTGGTTATGGTCGGAAGTGTGACTAGCCGTGAGTTAGCGTGGGCGCAGTTTGGAGAGGTACACTACCCTCCAGCCCCGCTGAACTGTCAGTTGACCCTGTGCAACTGCGGACCTATTTACCTCGCACATAGTAAGAACCAGAATCCACGGAGTTGAGAGTGCCGGTTGTCTTCAAAGGCAAACGTACGCTCAGCTGCGAGGTACGTCTCCAGGGCCAACGAGCCCCCAGCGTCGAAGCAACGGTTTCCCCGTCCAAACATGCGCGGGGATGGAGATCCAGGACCGTGAAATAGGCTAATTCCTCCATGCTCCGCCTAAAATGCAACTTGCGGCGCAGACATGCTGAACTTCGCTATAATATCCCCATTCCTTTTGCACTGACCGCCGTCCGCACGGCGAGTGTCGCGCGCTTTGCCAAGTCTTCGACAGCTGGGGCTCGTTAGCCCCGGAGACGCACCTCGCAGCTGGGTGTACGTTGTGCCCCACTCACTGGCCTTAGAAGCAAGCTCACGACTTTTGCTGTTTGCTTTATTTTCCGAGATGCCGAGAGTATGAGGACTTTCACAATTACGTCCAGTAAGTTTCTACAATTCCTGCTGTAATTTGTATGAATACTTTTGAAACGATGAAGTAATTGGGCCACATAAACGGGTACGGGGTGCGCCTTGGTGATGTGGGAGATTTTTTTCCTCTCATTTATACCTTCTCCCTTATCCTGGAGCGGGGTGGCTGCCTATTGGATTGATGACCAAACTTGTAAAATTGAGCTTTTTGACTTGGTTTAAGTTACTGTAATATAGGAATTCGACACGTGAAAGTTGGGAGTGGGAGTGAGAGTAAAAACGTAAAAACCGTCAGTTAAAACGGATTGAATCAACAATGAATATAAAATCTCGCTAAATTAAAAACAACCATCATTTTGAAGCTATGGTGGCTAAAATATACGAAGGCTGTGTTTGCGGTCAGAACTGGGAGGTTTCAGATCTTATTTCTTAGTGAGCTATCAAAATTGAACATATTTAGATATTCTCATTATCTGAAGATGGTCGGATCAAAGCATGCAAAACGGAGCAGACGGGTAAAATGGTTGAAGGTCGGCATACTGTGTATCGAATCTGTGCATCAAGTACCGAAGATCTGAATGCATGGCTCGAAGTTATTGCGGGTGCTGCAACGCATTATCCGTCACGTCCACGAAGTGCCCACTAGCACTGGTGATTTCCATGACAGGGACGAAATGCTGTTGGAAACTGCCCACAAAGACAAGCGATCTCAGGGAATGCATGAAGAGACCCCACTTCCATCTAACTGTATTTATCATATGCGCAATTCAATCGGTCTTTCACTTATTCTTCGTCTGTTCAGGTGCTGCAGATTGTCTGGGAGGTTTAAAAATGAACAAAACTTTTTTCCATAGAACCTACTGTTTTCACTTGAACTCTATATCTATATCTTCTTCCTTGATGGTACTGGCGCCGAACGAGACCCTCAAGGCGCTCGAACAGATCAAATGGTGCGAGTGTCTTCTTCTACCTATGTAATTTTGCTTGTTATCGTTGTGATTTTCCTTAGATTCTAGGACATTTTGATTATGTTCTTTATTTTCAATATTATAGATTAATTTTTTCCTACTTTCTCCTATAAGAAATCACTCATTTTGTTTAGATTAATGATGCTTTTCAAGTGCATTATATTTTCCGTATACATATATTTGCCGTTACTTTTATTTATACTATGTACATTGCTAGGTTGTGCGGCGTGCTATTCAACATTGTGTCGAGCCGTTTTCAATTTTGCGTTGTAGATATTGATTTCTAGTTTCGTGCTCGTCGTCGTTCCTCGTTTGTTGTTCGTCAACGGAACCGGTAGTTTATTGAATCTAGGGAGCGGTACTTTTCACTTGCGCTGGTTTAATGAGACACACAAGTAGTCACCCACTATAATATAGTCGTCTGTAAAGCGACAGAAATGAATATGTAATAAATCCGTAATTTCGGCATCAGGTGTCTATTTCACTGCACGATGTGCGATGGCAAACAGGAGTTGTAGAAGAGTTTTCAACAAAAGTTGCTCGTGATGAAGAAACGACTGCATTGGATAGTGAGAGCGCGGAAGCTTACAACGAATTTGATCCTTTCGAAGGACTCGGTAGGCATACCAGATTTTAATTGTTTTTCTTACTCACCGCGAATCTTCAAGTTATTATTTGTCAGAGCAAATTTGTTCAGGTGAGGGATACAAGTGTACGTGTTGCGACTGGTCCATGGAAGCGGATGATAGGGATGCCATAATCGCCCACTATCGCAGTCAGTGGCATCGGTATGTTGTCTTGTTTTCTGTAAAGGTTTCTCTGAAGCGGAAATGATATAGTGGCAAGAGGTACGCTTACCACGAACACGGTGGTGGGGGGAGGGGTGGTCAAACTCCATTCGGTCACGTCCAAGCCAACCAGTCCTGCCCTTTGCGGACGGTAAATCGCTACCAACCTTTTACATCACAGACTTTTACATCGGCTGACCCCCAGAAATCTTTATGTTCAATAAGCCCCTACGATTCTGAATGGAAGTAGAATGCGTGCCGCATTCCAAATCCCGGATTGGTCAACGGCGAAGACTTTATCCATTTATCCTCTCACAGGCTCGACTATCCCAGAACTGAAGTCTTTAGAGAATAGCGACATGAAAATAAAAGATAGAGTTGTCTAGCAACTTTTGCGTTTCTAAAACTATGCTCACTTTCTGGATTGACAAGGAATCACACAAAGCCTCCTCACTGCAGAGAGTTTATCACTGCCGTTCTAGCTCTTGAACCAGAGTTTAAGGGGTTGAAAGTTGGTTCACTCGTCGATCCTCCTGTATTAGTAAATGGCAACTACACTGCGTCCCAAAAGTATACTTCCACCCATAAATCTCACAATATCCCTCCCTACACGACGTTTTCAAAAAAAGCCTCTAGGTATAAAATGTGGTAATTACCAGTACCAATTTGCATGCCAACTCCGAGAACTGACTTTCCAGAGCAACTTCAACTTTCTTTATTTTTTGAAAATTTCTCACTCTGACAATGTCCCACAAGTATACTTCCACTAAACGAATCGATTCAGAAAACAACAAGTGTACAACAAATTTAATAAATCGTCATTTCAATAATCTATTGCAGCCCCATTCTTTCGAATAAGTTCGAAAATGCGGTTGTCCATGCTCGAATAGAGGTGGTCTATAAGTGTTTTGTCGACATGGTGCCATGCATCAATGATAGCCTCCTTGAGCGAACGGACATTTTCGAATCGCGCATTGTGCGCGTATATCCTGCGTACCATGAAGCCCCAAACATTCTCGATAGGGTTTAGGTCTGGGCTATTCGCTGGCCAGGGCAAAAGAGTGATCTGATGACGGCTGAACCACGCTCGAGTGCTCCGGCTGACATGGATTGGTGCATTGTCTTGCACGAATACAGGACTTTCATGCCGTATCCTTCGCCAGAAAGGTAACAGACCTCGTCGCATTACCTCTACGTAGTCGGAAGAGTTCATTTTCTTCGATACGAAGCACAGCTTCAAACGTCCCGTTGATGCGAGTGAAGTTGGAATTGGAGTGACATCGTGGAGTTGGACGCTTCTTTCAGGATACGACGTTTATTTATCTCGTTCAGACAGCAAAGGAGGACGCCCAGAACTCTTCCTGATTCCATATCCTGCGGGATCCCTGACAAAATGATTGATAACATAATGACTGCGGCCCAACTCTCTTGCGATTTGACGGTTCGACAGTCCTTGAGCCTTCTTTGCGATAATCTGCCCCTTTTCGAAGTCAGACAGTGAAAGCCCTCTCGCCATAACCTGGAAAAGGTCAAAGGTAGTGATGATGAGAAAGTTTACCCGAAAAAAATGAGACGCAATGGGAAAATATGCGGTGGAAGTATACTTGTGGGACATTGTCAGAGTGAGAAATTTTCAAAAAATAAAGAAAGTTGAAGTTGCTCTGGAAAGTCAGTTCTCGGAGTTGGCATGCAAATTGGTACTGGTAATTACCACATTTTATACCTAGAGGCTTTTTTTGAAAACGTCGTGTAGGGAGGGATATTGTGAGATTTATGGGTGGAAGTATACTTTTGGGACGCAGTGTATTTCTTGCCATTTATAATACTAACGCTCAAGTGTAGTAGCGGATCTAAAAGGTGGATTCCCGGGCCTCCGGTGATTCAGTCGAAATGCAAACCATTGATATAATGACGTGTTTTTCTTTTTATTTATTCATTGTTCACCATGTGTATTTCGTATTTTAGTTTCAACGCGCGTAATTTTCTCAAAGGACGGCAAGCGTTGACTGAAGAGCAGTTCGAAATGCTGGGAGAAGAAGAGAGGAAAGGTCAGTTGTCCGCATTTCACTGGTAATGTTATTAACACTCTTTTGTGTTAATATTGAATATTTGTCGGTACAATGGAGCACTCATTAAGCGTAGTGTTGAAGTGCTCTCTGTGGGATCAGCAGTGTTTTCGGTAACGGCAAGAATCCTTCCGTTACCATACTGAAATGAAAGTCCAAGTCAGAGGTCTCAGGTTGGAAGTGTCCACTATGGTGATGCCTGTGTAGCTAAGCGCTTTTCTAACGCTGATTTCATTTTTCGCCGAACTCTTTGCATGCAAGCGCGTTGCAATAGGTGAGTCGGCACCCGTCGCGTTCAGCATTCACTTTAATTGTGATCACGCAAAAACGAGTGTGATGTTCGCGCTCAGGAGGCCTACCCCTGAACTCCTGACCGTTCTGGGATTTCGGCCTAACTTTGAGAAAACGGCGTGCTTAGAGCGGCCGTCATTGGTGTCGGAGATATCATTGATGGCTTATCTCGGACACGATTTGCTTCCAGTTGTTGATAAAGGCATGCAGCGCGGACGTCGGATGATCAGAAACGGCGAGATGAAGCTTTGAGGGGGAAGGTAAGTGTGATTGAATGCGCATGAACATGCCATGATCTGCTCCAAATGGTTGCTCCATTTTCAGGATTCCTTAACTGGTTGGAAAAATCGGACCTGAAAGCGGTTTGACATCCTGAACACGAGTAGCACACTCGTTTGACCTAAGACCTGCGCCATAAGCACTATGCACTAAAGCATTCCTTAAAGGCACACGATAAACCCCTAGGACGCACGGGATTAATACGCCTGGCAGCACGGGATTCTGCGTCTCACACGCTGCAAAGCGCCCTTTCCATGGAAGGTACCCTTATCGAGCTGCAACATACCGACCCGACACCCACCATAGCCCGCCTGCTCACTAATGGACGACCGTATCTAGTGGTCATGTTGCTTCATCGATACAATATGCAGCGAAGGGATAGATATGGAGCCGCCGCGGCGCTGTATGGATATAAAGTCATCATCCTTCGACCTGATTAGGGCGGTCGGAGGACCGCAGACGCGAGTAGCGACCGCGTCACAAGTAGCAATCTGTCGGCGGCGCGGGGCCAGCTACCCTGCGTCCTCTCACTCCCTGTGCGCTCGACACGCGCCGCATAGTACTCTGCCGCCTGCCCATTGACGGCTGGCGCGGCGATCAGCTGATTATTATCGGCTCGATGGAGCCGATTTTTTCTTCAAAATCGCCGTTTTTCGACCGTTTTTCATGAGGTGAGTTGCTTTTTTTACTAACTGATGAATTATATTATTATCTTGCTTTTTTGTTGTTTGGTGTAATTTTTGTTGTTTTAAATGCTTTTTTCGCTATTGTTTTCGCTTTTCAGGTTTCCTCTGTTTTTTTCCTCATTTCTTCCCCCTATTTGGCTTCTTTTTCATTACTGTGTCACTGATGTGTTCCTGTCTTTGCTGAGAACACTCTCTGACACGGTTTTGAAGACTAGAGCCGCTTTTACACCCGTGTTCCCCAAGCTGCCCGTAAATAATGCCGGCTGGTGAGTATTTCAATTTATTTTTT